>WKFP01014941.1:553567-575090 GCA_011057875.1 Pterocles orientalis | reverse complement strand
CCCCTGTCTCCCCCCCCCGCGCCTATTGCGCAATGGTACGATCCGGAACACTCGGAGCCGTCGGCCTGGAAACGGCGCGGCCCATGCGCTGCGCCCCGCCGTTAACCGTTACTGCGCCGCGGCAGCACCCCGCTGTCCCCGCCCGCCGCCGCCGCTCGTCCGCCGGGGCCGCCACCGGGATGGGGGGCGGGTAGAGGCCGCCTGGGGCGCGCAAACCTCCGCATCCTCCCCGTCGGGGCCACCCGAGGCACCCCCCGAGCGCCGCTGGCGGCCGCCTGCTCCTTTCCGCCCCTGCGCTGTCACCCTCGGGGGGACTCTCCCTGCCTGTATGGGGGTGGTGGAGCCCCCCCGTCCCTCTTGAGGAGGGTTGAGGGGCGAATGGCAGCCCCGCTGCAGCTCAGCCTCACACCGCAGGCCCACCAGCTCCGTGCCCTCCAGCCTCCCTGCGCCCCCGGTCCCCCACAGGCGCTTGGCGCTGGGGTTTGCCAAGGGCCAGGCCTTGGGGCGGCTGGTGAACAAGGCCTTGAGCGCTCTGGGGACAGGGGACAGGGGCTCATGCTGCTGCACAGGGAGGCAGGGGGAAAGCGGGCCGCTGTCTTGACTGTGCCCGTTGGAGCCTGCTGTGGTCTGTGGCTCGGCCTCAAGGCTGCGTGATGGCCTTGAGGACCAAAATTTGGGTACCCTCTGTCTAGACATCCTTGCAGGAGCGATAGGAGCATGGCTGTAAAGAGCTCGGAGATCTGGGTGACTTCTCAAGGTTGCTAGACCTCTGGGTGGACCATCTTATGGCCTTGGTGATGAAAACTGGAAAAACATCTGCAAATGGCTTTCAGCTAATAGTCTCCCTTGAACTAGCTCTGAAGACAGTTGAAGTACTCACACAAACAGCAGTTTCCAGTGCGTTCCAGCAATTTCAAGAAAGAACGTTTGAAATCCATGTTTTCTACATGTCTGTAGCCTCATGTAACAGTAGCTCTGCATGTTTCAACACTGGGGACTATTGTGGCAGTGTTAAAAATGGGTTAAATTCTGCCAGAGATCAGGTAAGGCTTTTTAAAACAGTTTCAAAAGAGCAGGGCTGCCCTTCTGAGCCAAAGGGCTGTAAAGAAAAAAAATAAAGTTCACATTTGTTCAACACAACAGGGCGCATTTTTAATACTGTTTGGATTACTAAAATACTGCAAAAATCAGCCTAGTTACTGACGTGTTTGCTGTACCGAGACTTTCACTAACCTGAAGGATTAGGCTCTGTTTTAATCATCATCTAAATTTATCTGCTACAGAAACGCCCATGGCTCCATCTTCACATACAGATTCCATATTAGTAGATTCTGTTGACTACTTAGAGCTTAGATGTTTAGCTTTTGTTCTGCTTTTTCCTTTTTCCTTTAAGTTGGAGGCAAGGCGAGTTGAAGGACTCTGAGGCCCCAATCCTGCAATGAGATCCCCGTGCATATAAGCATCCCTATCGTCATTAGGCTGTGGTTTGGCAATGCAGAAAAGCCAGCGGTACAACTCCTGTTGCTGTCTCAAAAATGGGGTGACCGCATGATGTGAAGCGCTGACCTGGTATTCATTCACTCTGCCTGCTCAAGTTAATTCATGAAGTTTTTGACAGGTTAACTTTTTACTAGCAGACTTTATGCCAGATCAGGTATCACTGTACACAGCTCCAGTCAGATCAGGTATCGTCTGCACCCCTGCGGCTGGCATACGGCCAGTGTAAAATTGGCGTTGGCTCTGTATCGTGTGCTCTGGCTCATTCAGCAGAAGCGCGATCACATGCCTTGGCCCGATCCCGACCAAATTTGTACTCCTGGGTGATCCAGCAATGTGCAGACCTGGTTTTGATGATGGTGGAGCCGCATCCCCCCACAGACACTGCACCGGGGTGTCACCCAGTATGAATTATCTTTGTAGCATTGTTTTTTTAGGTTTGCGCTGTCGGGGAGGTGGTTAACCATCGGGGTTAATAGGAAAATTATTGGGGGAATAGATTTTACTGAGCAGCCACATTGCAAATCCACTTCTGTGCTCAGACCAGTTGTAAAGCATCGCAACCGAAAAGGAGCATTTCCGTGAGTAAGAGGCAGGTGAAAGGTGCGGCGTGTCGTGGGCTGCGTGGGCCTGCCTCGGCAAGGATTGCTTGGTTGAAGACAGCGGGATTGCTTATGAGAAGGCTTATGAGTCCGGTAGACATCGGGCAATGTGTGAAAGAGATGTGGTACAGAGGTGGTGCTGGTGGTATCTTGGTGATTGTTGCATTACTCATAACTGGCAAAGCTACAAGCAAGTTATACAAGTCATTCTGAACGAGTGCTAATGTCTTCTGCTGTATTATCCCAAACTGACTGCAGAATCTTACCGTGGAAATAATGCGGTATTTCTTCTCTCTAAGCCTTTCACCTTCAAACCACATTTGAGGGGGAGCAGGGAAAATCATTCTCTTTAAGGCATAAAAGCTTACCTGAAAGAGTTTTTGTCTTAACACGCTGTGTCTAGAATGCCTGTTGTGTGTAACCAGCAAAGGTTAGAAATAGGTGATGCATTTTCTGGACATCCTGAAATTCCCTTTCTCGCATGTTACATACTTTGAGCATCTGTGCTTCCTTATGAACAATTAAGATTTAGATGTTAAGTGGAACAGCCCTGGAATTTGGACTCATAATCCTAATCTATTGTGGGGTTGGTTTTGAGGGGGGAATGGGGGCCACAGAAAGTATTTTTCTAGTAGATTTTTATTGCTTGCTTTATCTAAGTGATGTTTGGAAATGGATGTTTAGAAAGACAGAGTGAAAGTGCATGAAAAGGGCCAGTTTATCACATCCTTCTGCTGATTTTGTGTTTCCAGGAGTAAGGAAGTAAGTGCCATGTTTTTCATGATCTCATATGGTATAAATAGGAGGTGGTAATCACCATGTGATAAACTACATTTTATTAAAAATCCTTGCCTGCCTTGTATGTGCTCTGGTGGCTGATCCGTCCCCTTGGAACCATCTGCAGTGTTCCAGCCCCTTGAGCAGCTCCCAACAGCCGCTTTCTCTTTTTGAAAGCACTTGCCAGATAAATGTTTCATTATTTTTTTTTTTTTTTCCCCAATTACACCGGTGTTCAGCAGAGGCTGGACGGTTTTGCTTGGCAGTGGTTCAGGAGGATCCACATAACTCACTTGTGGCTTCTGCGATTGGAAATAATTTGTGCTGATAAAGCTGCACCATCGTCTGTCCTGTAACTTTTATGGCATAGCTGGGCATAACATCCACCAGGTCTTTCTGCAGCTCGCATCTCAGTCTGTCCCTATTTTTTTTCTTCTGCTTTTCAATTTGCAGGGTTACTTTTGGCTCAAATTAATCATTTAAGAGATAACAAATCCAGAGACCTTCCCTACCTTTCCTTTTCTTCTGACACCCTGCTCCATGCTTTCTGCATTTTTATGGCTTCAGCCATGGAATGGAAAACTCATGAATTTACCCACAGGAATTTTCTTGGCTGTTGGTTTTCTCTTACCTAAGGGTGGTGGCCACTGGGACTGCAAGACAGAAATGACGCAAAACCAGTGGTCTGTGAACCCTCTTCTCTCTTTCAATCCATTTGACCTTAAATTAATTCCTAAAGTAACATATTTCCCCGCCTTGCCTAGCTAACTGTACTCCTTTCCCTGACTTGGCTTCTTGAGGGACAGTGTTCCTCTGCCTTCTTTTGGGCCCTGCAGTCGCTGATCCCTCCCATTGCCCCACATCCCAGCACCCAAGAGACAAGAGGCGGCTTCATCCATGGGAGCACAGAGGACTGCAGAGAAGGGGTGTACAGACAGCTCAGATTCCTGTGCTCCACTGGGTACAGCTATGATGATCAAAGGGATATTGGGCAGGTAGGAGCCCAGTGGGGTTCTTGTTCACACAGCTCTGGTGATCTAGGCTTTCATTTAAAATAGTGGTGCTTTACTTCCCACCCTTGAAAAAATCAAGGTATGGATGGCTTCAGCCTCCATCCTCTGTTGCAGAGGCTGCAGGCTGTGCCGTTCGGTGTGTAGGCTGATACAATCCATTAGCTAATGTCTTGTGGCTGGCTGATGTTGGGTTTTCAGTCCTTTTGTCCAGCCCACCACTATATTAGTCAGTTTAAAGCGTTTTTGCCAGTCTTAGCTAGGCTGGGGGAGATTTCTCCTCTCCAAAAAATTCAACTAGCTTAACAAGTAGTTCAGCTAATGCTGTTTTGGGACTGGTTCAAGGTGTAATGTCAGCCATGCTCCAGGAGGCTCTAGTTGTCCTTCACAAATTGGCTTCCAGACCTGCTTCATCAGATTTGAAGCCTGTCCACAAAAGTCAGCTAAGCCTGATACAACCCATGGTCTTGGTTTAGTGGAACTTCTTAGAAGTCAATTTGGGGAATAGTTTTTGTGCATAGATGAGACTGTGGCCTGAGCTACCATCTTCTGACGTGGCTCAGCAAAACGATGGCGCTGGCTTGTCATGGAGAGAACATGGTGCTCATCACCATTTCATGCCAAGTGGACTTCTGACTACTGCTGTTGAGCTCTTCTGCTCTGAGCAAGGTGTCAGAGAAGCTGCAGTGGTGTGTTTTAGAGGTTCTTTTCCTTTCTTGAACGTAAAGCAAAAATGACCCCCTAGAACCCTTCTGTGAATGCAACCAGTAATTACATGGCAAAGATCTCTCTTAAGACTTACACATTTGAGTCTAGGCAGAACAGATGTGTGATGTGCATATTTTATATGTCTATATATGTACACACATACATATAGAAATCAGGGTAGGCCTGTTACGTGAATGGATTCCCTTTGGAATTCGTGCTGGTCATGGCTGTGAGTAGGTAAATTTGGTGCTACATATATGGCTACGCTTGATATATCCTCACTAGGTAAAGTGCTTTTTTTGACCCGAGATGGTAAAGAAAATTTCACTGATCAGTGGGTTATTTGGAAATTGTGACATCAGGATCCTCTTGCATGCAGAACTTTGTTGTAAAGCTTAGCTCACTATGAAGCTTTCCTTCAAAATAAAAAGCTGGTGTTTTTTCTGTACTTTGCAAGTATCATGTCTCTAATAGGTGCTACCTGAAGCTATTTAAAGATTACATGGTTCCTTCTGCACAAAGTAATTCTGATCTGCTGTGTATTTCCTGGTGTTGGGGGTGGCTTATTCAAAATACGGGTTACTGTGAATATGTGTTTAGGTGCTGGGGCAAAATTCAGAGCTAGTGTCTCAGTGCCGACTCCAGCTCTAACTTTGAGCCTTTGAGGTTTGGGTATTTTCTTCAGGTTTTGATTTTACTTCTCAATCAATAGCTGACAAGAATATAACTATACTGATATGAGGAGGAATGGTCAAAGCATGGGAAGTCTGAATTATACTCCCAGTTTTGCCATTAAATTGGCCAGTGACTGTTGCTGCTGTAACAGTCTGAACCTAGCATAAATGAAAGGATCACCTGAAGAACCAAAATAATATATTATGGTCCAGGCAACTGCACTTGAATGGTGTGTACCTATCATGTGTGTCTCATCTGCTCTTCTGGGACAGGACTGTCTGGTGGTTAGAGCAAGCAACCTGGGCCCCTGGCCTCGGGCGATTCTCTGACTCCACCATGCCTGTCACACCCTTCGAGGCTTATACGAAATTCAGTACTCACTGGTTAAATTCATGAAAGGGAAATGCTCTGGGAGGGCAGGATGTAAAATCTCAAAACACCGCCACTTGCAGTTCATTGCATTGGGTGCTATTTTAAGCATTTGGCTCTGCCATTTATTTATTAACAGTACCAAAGAAGATGGAGATGGCAGAAAATCTCTGATGTAATCATTATTATTAAAAGCAGTGGCACAAAAACAAAGAGACCTTTCAGGTAGTAATTGCCTTCACAAGCCATTCCTGGGGATTGAACTCTGAGACCTCTACAACTCGATCTAAATGGGGCAGCCCCTGGGGCACAGCAGAACAGTGTGCTGGCACAGTGTGTCTGACTTGCTGCGTGGTACCTGTTACAGCAGCGGGTTTGTGAAGTCTTCCTCTGTAACAGCTGGTTAGTCCAACACCAAGCAGAGATGGCCAGGCATTGTGTGTGTGCAGCTCCACTGGCAGCCAGCACATTCCACCTGGGATGGAGGAGATGTTCTGGCCCTTGGCTGAGGTTGGAGAAGAGTGGGTGCAGCCTCCCCTCTGCCAAAGGTTTCCATGCAGTCAGGGCAGATGTAGCAACACTGGCCAGCTTGCGAGTAAGGGTTATTGGGCTATCGGGGAAGCTGCTGTCCTCTCAGTAAGAAGCTCCAAGGAAGGGGGGCTTGTCCCTCTCCAGCCAAGCCTTGCATGGGGCCCCAAGAGCAAGTTCCGGGGATGGTTAATTCATGTGTTTTGCCAATAGCGAGAGTTAGAAGAAACCTCACAAGAAGGTAAGCTCAGCCTGGGGAGGGTACGGATGTAGCTGCGTGGTTCTTAAAACATAGGATTTTTGTACCCATGGATTACTGCAGCATTACTTTTAACTCCTCCCTCTCTGGACCATGGCCACCAGCACTTTTTCAGGTAGTAAATAGCATTTGAAAATTGCCAGTTTACTAAAACTGGACAAAGTCATGTCATCTGCCTTACGAGCACTCGCTTCAAAGTAAGTTCTTAAAAGAAAACTGAGAAATTGGGCAGTACTGTTTTGGAAACATGCTGTGAGAATCAGTCACAGCTAGAGCCTGGCACAAACTGCAGGTGAGCGTTACAAAATGCAGTTTTATATAGAGGGCAGGATAAATCTGCAATGTACAATTTTATACTTAATGGAGGATTTGCATTATTTCTGGACAAAGGAAGATTACTTGAACATCTTGTGTCCCGGTTTCAGATGAGACAGAGTTAGCTTTCTTCATAGGAGCTAGTAAGAGGCTGTGTTTTGAATTTGTGTTGAGAAGGAAGCTGATAACATGCCGATGTTTATAGTTGTTGCCAGGACAGTGCTGTGCCAGTGTCTGCAGGTGCAGGAGAAGCTGGGAGGGAGCACAACCCAATTACTAGCCTGGGATTTGACCTTAGGTTTAGGATTGAGACCCAAATTGGTCAGTGGTATATTCCATATCATGCACATCATGCCCAGTATATAGGTAAGGGTCTCCTCTGGAAGCTCTCTCTCGCTCCAGATCAGCTCTCTTGCTCCAGGTCAGCTCTTTTTCTGGGTCGGCTCTCTCCAGGTGGTCCCTCTCCCAGTGTTGTCTTCCTCCCTCGGTCAGCTCTCAGTCTCTTGAACACTCAGGCTCTTACCTCTGTTCCAGGATTGCTGTTTTGTGACCTTCCGTGTTCTTGGATTGTTAGCTGGGAGTGGGCTGAGCTTTGGTCGTCGGGTGGTGAGCAGTATCACTGTGTATCACTCATTTGTGTATGTGTATATATTACTATCATTATAATGATTATTATTATTATTTTCAATATTATTGTAGTTTAGTTATTAAATTGTTCTTATCTCAACCTATGAGTCTTTTTTTCTGCTTTACCCCTTTAATTCTCTCCTCCATCCCTGGAGGAAGGGTGAGCGAGCAGCTGTGTGGAGCTGGCTCCCAGCCAAGGGTAAAACCATCACCTCTCGTTCCTAAAAGTTGGTGCTAAATTTTCCTGATTTTCTGGAAGTTATCTGCTGCAACTCCAATGGATGCATGGAGAAGTGGTGGCAAAAGGAGGTGCCTTCCAGTAACTGCTTTTGTTCTTGCTTCTCTTCTTGGGTATGTGTGGACGCTCTAAAGCCCCATTTAAACTGCTAAATTCACCAATGTGTGTTATCTACCTGTGCATGACAAAAATCTTGAAAATCCTCTCTGAAAATGCAGGGGTAAAATTAAGGGCGGACGCGAACAGGGTAGTAAGAAAATATAGAGTTCACCGTGTGGCAGGTGGAAATATAAATGGGTAAAACAAGATCTGTGTTTTACACTAGTTCTTTCAATTTGTTTCTACACCATTCAGAAAAAAAAACAATAACCCTTTGCCTACAGTATAGTTTAATTTAATATTCTATGTGACCAGACTCTGTCGTGTCCAGTGGGAACACAACTTTTTTAAATTCAGATAGTTCCAATTTTTTTTTTTTTTAAATTGTGTGTGCACAGGAGAATGTAAGGTAGAAGCACTGCTTTTACTCCCTTTTTTTCCCCAAGCATACATGCTGACTAATTTATGTGGAAAAGCTGCTTTCTTTCCACTATTTCACCCCTGAGATGTACTATTTTCCTAGTCTTGTCGATGGTGGTGTTCTACCCTTTTTGCCAGCAATCCCGACTCGTATTCTTTGTGTTCCTTTTGGAACAGTGAATCCTTCTGTAGGAAGATTATTCCTTGATGCCCTGAAGAAGGAAATATCAACAAAAATATTCAGATGTATTGAAACCTGTAAAAATATTGATACGATGGCAATAGTTGCCAGGACGTGGAAACAACAGGTAACTAAATAATAACTCCTTTGCATATCCATAGCACCTTTTCTTTTGGCAAAATGAGAAGTCTATGTAATCATGTAATACCTGCAGCTTCGTAGCATTTTGAGTTCCTTCACAGGTTTTAGCCCCGTTGCATTCGTGATGAAACTGAACCCCAAAACATATCTTCTGCATGGATGGGGGGTTCATACCTGTGGCTTAACTTTGTTTGAAATCCTGGATGTTTGGGCTCACACTGTCTCACGCTAGGTGCCCAGTGGTGTAGGCATTAAATCAGGTTTTGGAAACATGACTTTCCGGCGTCACATGCTGGGTTGGTTGCAGGGCCAGGAATAGAGCCCAGATCTCCTGGCTCCCTACCCACCGCCTGAACAGCAAGGCCAGTGCTCAGCTCTGTTTCATGGAGTCCTAGAGAGCACTGGCATTTTAGCAAGTCAGCTGGCAACTTTGCTATGTTTTGTTTAGAATGGTTCACATTCTTCCATCTAATTCCCACACTGAAAATTTCCAGCTTCCTATTTTCCCTGAGCTGTCCCAGCAAGACATACTGAATATGCAGATGTGATGGCACACACTCAGGCACGTGCTTTTCCTGAAGCAACCCCTCAAAGTTTGTTCTGGATGTTTGTTTTACTCCGGTTTCTCTAATCCCCAAAGTATCATTAGACAGATTTTTTTGTTTAACCTTTGTATGAAACGCTCTCTTTATTTGTAAGGATATGCGGCTTTAGTTACATTTCGTTATATTCCCTTGTGCCTGGAGGAGACACTGTGTAAATGAAAACATAATTCTTACACACCACACACAAATATCTTCTCAGACAGCTCCCATACATGCCTCTCTAGAACATATTTTTGAAGGTGCATGTCACTGTACTTTCAAACACATTCATGTAATCAATAACTGCTTTCACTCCACGAGCGTCTAGCACTACGAGGGGCTTTTCACTCAAAATCTTGGAAATACTTCTCAAAGGCAACTGACATTGTGACCCAGAGCAGGAGGAGGAGCTAGGAGGCTGGGTAGCCCGTTTCTTAGTGGTGAACCTGTCAGTACAAAACGAGCAACTGGGCTTGACCTGCACACTGTCAGCACGACTGAAGTAAAGACAATGAAAAAGCTGGCTTCTGCTTCAAGTGAGGAAGTTATTTTGCTGGAACAGCATAAATCCTTCATAGGATTTCTTGCTTTCCCTGCAATATAGAGACTCAGGTGATTCCTTCTCTCCTCCTATACCCTGCTCACTGCAGAGATGGGTGCGTGTATCCTCATACACCAGCTTTCTGTGGTCCACACCTGCAAACACATGTACCAGCGTAACCCTTCTCTGCAACGCAGCAGGCTTCCCTCACCTGCAAGACAAACAATCCTTACTTTCTTTACAAATACACTATTTTTTTTTGTAGGACAAACACGTTTTTCAGTGCAAGAACATAGTTCAAAAAAGCCAAGATTGCATTCCAGAGTACAGCTGTTCCACCTACAGAAATTCCCTAGTCCTGTCTAGTCAACATATTCAATAACATATTGCCAGAGAGAATAAATGTGTTCAAGATAATGGGGGAAAAAATCTCTGTTACTGTAAAATGTCCTTTTGCATTATAGCATAAAATAGATCATTTAAATTTTCTCTATGTGAGTCGCAACTGGAAGAACTTAACCCACTGAATTTCTCCCACTGGGCACATGTTTTCCCTTTAGCTTCAAGGGAAGAATAAACACATTTATTTATTTCAAAAAAACCTGTCTCCTATAGACTGTTCCATTGTGTTTGGTAAGTTCTGCCTGAGGTATTACTGTGAATATGGAGTTAATAATAACTGCATTTACATGGTTTCACTAAAGGATCTTTAAAGGCTTCAGAGTCTGTAACGTTTCACAGCATCCACAGGCAAGTTCACAACATCAGTCCTGAAATAGATTTACCTCCCCTTGGCAGATGAAGAAACGGAATTTCAGAGTCACAGTTAGTTATAACCAAAACGAGATGGCTAAGCAAATCAGCAGCAGGGTTGGAAACACGAGGTCCTGACCTGACCCCTTGCTGTAGTCACCAGACACGGGGTCAGATCCCCACCTCACCTAGATCAGCAGAGCTCCAGACGAAGTCACCACAGCAAGGACTGTTCGTGCCAAATTGTCAGCTTTGTACGTGCTCCTCGATGGAAATGCCAGTGCAGTGCAATTTAAGTGCCACACGTTATATGGCCAAAGAATACCATTAGCATAAAGGTGTGATGCAGCCTCAGTGTGACCAGGGAGGGGAGGCAGGCTGTCCCTGCGGGGGGACCTGACCTGATGCCCAAGGCAAAGTTTGGCCGTGGGAGAGGATTTTAGCCTCCATCTTCCAAAGTCTGGTTGCTTCTAAGGACCCTTAATGCAGAAGACCCCCTTCCCTCTTAAATATTGGCACATAATCATATCCATACATGAATTTTTACCAGGAATGAAAATCATCCAGTAGTTCGCTGTTTCCTTCTGAGACCTGGTGACAATCTCACACCATCTGACCCTGTAGGCGTAGGATCATTCACAGATGACATCAACTTACGTTGCGTCAAAAGAAGCAGCCCTGCCCTCCCTCAGCTCTTGGTAGCAAACTGGATTGAAAAACTAGTTGGCATTAGAAGTCAAAACATCCAAATGCTTTTCTGAAGTTTGCAGGATCATAACAATCTGAATTGGGTACCCTTATTCAGCCCAGCTGCACCTGCTGCGGGAACAGTGACTTTAAAATCCGTGTTTGAAGGGCTGCAAAATGTGGGTGCTATCAACTGGGCTGTCAGAAGAGCTTAGGGCCAAATTCATTGGTGTCCATCATTCATGGGCTTGTACGCTACTTTCTGAGTAGATGAGGTGTTAGATAAACACCTACATTTTCCAGATAATTTAACCCCTTGGAGTTTTGCTTCTGGTGCTTGCAACATTTTTCATGTCAAAAGCAGGAAAGGAAAAGCGCCGTTTCCCACAGGCACCTCTGAAATCTGATTCCTTGTTTTGAAGCCTAGGTGTGGGCTGAACTCTTTGGAGGATAAAGTCTTCACCAGTGGAGTGCAGGATGAGCTCAGAAACCCTCACGACGGGTGGAAAGCCTGTCTGGTGACAACTTGCCATGTTGGTGTAAAGCAAGTTTTGGCTTTCATAAGCCCTGCTGGGCCAGCAGAGCTGTGGGAGGAGAAGATGGATGCTATTCTAGTGTCTATACCACCAGCAAAAATGTCACATTACAGTTCATGTTGAAGAGAGAAGCAGGCAAAAAGAGTAGCTTTTTTTTTTTTGGAAAGCTTTGGCAGTTAAAATTTCTATACAATATGCTTTGAAAACTGAGTCAAATTCAAAGTCATTGAAAAGGCCAAAGTTTGAGTAAAGTGTGCTAGCAATTTTAGTTACTTTTCCAGTTCTTTTTTCTTTCTACTCAGGGGAGGATTTACCAAGCAGCAAATACTAGTTGCGACATCTGTTCCAAAGCAGGTACTTTTGCACAGAGGCATCTTCCAAATTAATGCTTTGTTACTAATTTTTTAAGACGTAGATTTAATTTTATTTTTTTTTTTTACTACCATGTTCCTGCACTTAAGTTCTTGCCCTGATAACACAGGGGCTTTGGCAGCTGTGTACTTTCAGTAGTTCCTGCCCAGGAAGCTGATGTTCACCCTCTGTGCAGTTGTGAAATTGCTCAGGGAACGGATCCACAATTGAAAAACCTCCCAGGAATACAACTTTTCTTGACGTGCTGGTGTGGCTCCATGTGAATTTAACTCGGGCAAAGGTGGTAGTGCCATGATGGTTCAGCCCCTTCCATCCATGTGTTCCTGCCCTGCTCTGCTGCATTTCTCATTCCCACAGGAACCAGTCCAAGCTGTTAAATAAGTAAAACCCAGTCTATTTTTTTTTGTGTGTGTGTAAATTTAATTTTGAATCTTTTTAGCTCCTTATATCATCATTTTAACTACTTACATCACCAAGGGGTTGCTTGCACCTTGGAAGAGCAGTGTCCTGCGGACAGGGCTGGGATGGGTCCCTGGGGTAGGAGAGAAAGGTCTTTATTACTCTGGTAATGCTGCCCGTAGAACCGTGTTGTCAGGCTCTGGCCTCAGTTTTGGCATCCTGAGCTTTAAGGGACAAGCTGACACATGAATAAATGGATGTGAGCTGACCATGAATACATTTAGACTGGAAGTTAAAGAAAGAGTCACAGCTTTTTGCATGTGAGATGCCAGACAGAGTAGGGACCTCACATAAACATTCAAGATGTTCACCGAGTTTATATATGGGATCATATGATGTGTCACTGAAAAGAGGCATAACCCCTTGTTCCTAATATTGGACCTTATCTACTTGCAAAGAAAAAAAATGCAGTTATTTCACTGAACAGTCTAGTTGAATCAGTACAGATCTTAATTTTGAAGGTTTTGCTTTTGGTTTAAAGGGTAACTAACCTACACAACAGTGATATACTGATATAATTCTTCCAGATTAGGTTTGCCTGAATGTACATTTTGATGAAAATTTGTATCTGGAAATTCTTTATTTAAGCGGGTAATAATGTTATAATAGTATTTTACAAACAAGATCTTAAATAGGATACTTTATTTTCTGCAGTTAGAATCACACATATGTGATTGGTGCTAGAATAAAGGTGACATATCAAATTATCTTCTTTTTGGTATAAATGTATATGCAGTCTATTCCCAAGATGGTTTGAACGGGTTTAGCTTAAATCTGTTGCACACGCTGAACTAATAGGAAATTCCTACACTGAAGTGTGACAGTTAAATCAGTGAAATCTTCTGATATAGATAGGGCTTTATTTATAGTGTTTCAGCCTTTTCTAGACATATTTTTAAATATTAAAATATAATAAACATGCTCAGAAAATGTTTTTTCTTTAGTTTGGAAACCGTTCATGACAATGTAGATGATACAGTTAATATACTGGGGCATTGTTCCCAAAATGTTTAATTTATTCCTTGCACTTTGAACACACTGTATTTGAGCAGGAACAACATTTTGACATGCTGGCAGAAGTATTTGGTGGTTGAAAGAATGGAAAAAAGAAAAAAAGCAGATTTTTATTTTGATCCTGATTCAGCAAAACTGAGTAGGCGTATGCTTAGTTTCAAGCACCTGGTTTAATGCTTTGCTGGATGGAGGTAAATCTGCACCACAGATTTACTGTTCTGGACCTGTTACTCAGCCCTTCCTGCACCTCTCATTCCCATTCTGTAAGGTAAGGTAAGGGAAAAATAGTGGCTGTTAGAGTTGTGGGGTCTAACGTATGGTGTGTATGTGCTTGCTTTGCAATTTTAGAGTGGAGGAAGAGATGGTCATTAATATTATTTTCATTAGTCTGGACTTTATAAGAACATCTTTGAAGACTAAGAGGAATGAGAGAAAATAAATTCAATTTGAATTTATTCCACGGCTTACTGTTTCCTTTGGAAACACCTAGATCAGGCTTTGCTGGCAGTGATTTAACTGACAGGAGGCTATTGATCCAAGTCAGTCTGACACAAGCCCCTGGGACCTACACCCAGGTGTTGAATGTCCAAGGCAGAGCAGTAACCATGCATCTCCCTATTTCCTCTGGTCATTCGCTCCTGGGGAGTTAAGAACCACTGCAGCAGCAGCAGTTTACCTGTATTTCACTGTCTTTGGCAGTGAATGTCATTATTACAATTTGGAACAAACTAAAGGAATATATACTCAGAGCAAAACTGAGGTCCCGGCCTGTGAGATGCAGAGACATAGCTCTTCTTCTTGGGATGACTCCAGTGGGACTAGGGGAGCTAGACACCTCTTTGGGGAGGATGAAGGGTGTTCTGTGCTTTGCAAGATCAGAGTAAGGAAGAAAACACTTAAAGTCATCCAGCTGTTTCCATCCCCTGGCCTGTTCTGAAATCTCTGCAGAGAAGTTGCTTTGACTTGGATCGCCTTTTGCTGCCTCCTTGCTCACACCGTCAGAGAACTTTGTCCCGTTATCCTTCTTAATCTTCAAGGAAGGCTGACGTATGTGCTTGTAACCACCATAATCAGAGTCCAGAGTTCTCACGCAAATCCTGCAGGCAGCACCAGCTCTTCAGCAGGACGAGGGCTGCCCTCCTGTCGCTGCTCGAGGGGTCCGTGCCACCATCAGCTACAGCAGGTAACAAACCAGCTTCCCAGGGCTGGCCCTGGAAGACAAATAAAGGAAGGATGTGCTTTCTTCTTTTCACTTTCTTCATGTCTTTTTCTCCTCTAAGGTGATTAATCCTACAGGTAAACTTAACACTTAGGGAAGGTGTTCGCTAGATGGCCTTAAGGGTTGGATCTTTCATTCCTAGAAACCTGCAGTGCTGGGGAGCAGCAGCATGGGCTTCCTAACCCTGCCTGGGCTTGTGTTTCAACCTGACGTTCCGCGGGTCCTTTGAGGGGGTCTGGGGAACAATTTCTGAACACGAAATTCTTAGTAAAATTAAGGAGAAGGGGCTACCTGTTTGGCAAGTAAGTTGTGACACCAATAACATGTTAAATAAGCCACTGAACAGTTATCAGAGGATAACGCTTGGTACTTTTTTCAAATACGTACATTCAGTGATTTGTTAGATTGTGACTACACATAGTGGAGCTGGTCTAATTCTTTACGGGGCTTGCCCATGTAAATAAAGGATGCTAAGAAAGTTTCAGTTTATGATTAAGGATGATTTGCTGCAGCCCTAGAAATCCTGGTATTCTAGTAGTCGTGGGAAGAAGAAATGCAAAATTTGGGCCAAACATGTCCTAGTTCATGTCTCTGGCTCTCAACTGAGGTCACTAACATGCAAATAGAGTTCCCATGGAAAAGGGAACTGGACAGCCTGCATCTGTCCCTGCGGATATCAGAAATGTGGAAGGTTTCCAGGCAGCTGTGTACCTGCAGAGATGGTTCTATGTTGCTTCCCTTATAATTTTTAAAAATCAAAATTGATTTTGTTTCAGCGCATGCAGCTTCTGCAGGTGCTCCACAGGTTGCTGCTGAGTCTCTTGCACTTTGGGACATCTGGTCTCAGTGGACCAGGTTGGCTCAACACTGGGATTTAATCTGCTATACAAGTCCAACTACCATTGAATCACCTTGAGAGGGAGGAGGGTCATGGCCAGGTTTATCCTTCTAGTTTGCTCCTTTTTTTTGTAGTGGGTGAGCTGGTCTTGCTCAAGGTGAGCTCATTGCCTGTTGTGTGAAATAGTGTGGCATAAATACCAGTGTTCATAAGGATTTACGTATATTCTGTATCTTTCACTAACGAGAAGCTGTTTTTTTCATCAAATCACTATCCTTTTTCCTATTCTGGTTTTAAATGGTGAAAATATTTAGTATCTGGCCTCTTTTACTGTCTAATACTTCTGCTTTACTTGCAGCCTTCCTCCATTCTTGCTCTCCTTGGTGAGGCACTTCAGGGACATCTGTCACTTGCTCTGCTGAGACTGGCAGGTATATCTTGGCATTTGCTGCACTACATGCCCTGGTGACAGTGAGACGGGATGTCATTGGCCAGGGGAGTAATGGAAAAATGAAAGAGCAAGGTAGTGGTGAAAGGAAATCTGGATCTGTCAGCAGGGGTGACAGGTGATGAGATGCAGAAAAAGGTAGCGCATGAGCACATCAGGAGATAAAACTGAGTGTATAAGTACCAAAAGAAACAAGCAGGACATAAGCAGGAATAATCTGCCCTTCCAGTGGAGACAGACGGCGTGTAACAATTCAATGAGGCAAGGCAACGTCAAGACAAAAGAGGAAGACACGAAGGGCTGATGTGCTGGACCCTAGCTGGATCTGGACCTATGGAGGTCACTTCAGTTGCTGTTTAAGTAATAATCACAATACAAATAAAATAACACATTTAGATCTGTGTAGTGCTTTTGAACCCTGGCTGGCAGAAAACCACCACACAGCAACTCACTCACCCTCCCCCTCCTGCGTATGGGGGAGAGAATTAAAGGGGTAAATGGAAAAGAGGCCTGTGAGTTAAGAACAATTTAATAACTAAACTACAATAATACTGAAAATAATAATTATAATAGTAATATATACAAATATACAAATGAGTGATACACAGAACTGCTTACCACATGATGACCAAGGCTTAGCCCGTTCCCAGCTAATGATCCCAGAGCAGAGAGAGTCCTGGAACTGCAATCCCAGAAGAGAGAGGGACAAAGAGCCAACTGAGAGAGCAAGACAACCCTGAGAGGGGCAACCCAGAGAGAGAGAGCACTTCCGGACAGAGCCTCGTCTATATACTGGGCATGATGTGAATTATATGGAATATACTGTTGGCTAATTTGGGTCTCAATCCTAAACCTAAGGTCAAATCCCAGGCTAGTATTTGGGGCTATGCTTCCTCCCAGCTTCTCCTGCACCTGCAGCCACTGGCACAGCAGAGAAGATGAAAAGTCCTTGACTGTCCTGGCAGCAACTGTAAACATCAGCGTGCTGTCAGCCTTCTTCTTGGCACAAAACACAGCCTCTCACTAGCTACTGTGACGAAAGTTAACTGTGTCCCAGCTGAAACCAGGACAATCTGGGAAGGTTGAGACCAGTACAGCAACATGGTTTTATGGTGCTGAGAAAGGGACAGGTCAGCAGCAGGAGAGCAGCATAGGACCAAACGAGTAATGGAGAAGGGGTGGGACAAAAGATGAGTTAGGTTTCTGGGTGAGGGCTGTGATTTAGCTTCAAGGGACTTTTTTTTTTTTTTTTTCTTAATCTACACTCCCTCTAAAACTGGTTCAGCTGAATGGGCAAGTATGCAACTTTAATGAGATTCCTAAAGTCTGAGTAAGAACTGTGGTTAAAGCCAACCCCAGCTGCCAGAAGCAGATGTACACCAGGACGCTATGGTCCATCTCTTGGTGCTGTCAAGCAGCAGGTCCATGGTACAGAAGTAGAGGGCAGGGATTCCCTTCTGAGCAGCACATGTAAACCCTCCTTCCCTGGTAATGCATCTCTGCTGGCTTTTTAAGTAGAGGAGACTCCACTGAATATTTTTCCCATCTCGAGTAAATGTCTTTTGTCAGAGAAAGCAAGAAATGTTTCTGGATGCATTGGACATTGCGAGGCATTAAAAACAAGCCTTGAATCACAGTCAAGTTGCAAGAATAAACAGGAAGAGGCTCTTGATCAAGAATGCTTTCCAGTTCTCCCCAGTTTGGAAGAAACTGGACAAGATGCAGAAAAGAGGATCATTGAAGTTATGTGGAAAGAAACTTAGATTTTCTTTCAGCACTCCTTACAGCACTTGACAAAGATCTGTGTCACACTTGGGGACATCCCAAATTTTTGAAAAACAATAAGGGCAGGACAAGAAGTTTGCATGGGTAACTCCTTGTCTAATTTATCAGGGCTGTCTTCCAGCCAGGGTTCAACTTTTTTCACGGTCTGCCAAATCTTTGCAGATGATCTCATGGATATGACCTCCCCTTCTTTCTTGTAGTCTTGCAGCTTCCCTCCAGCAATCACAGCAGGGATGGCATTACGAAAGCAGTGATAGCTCTCCAGCTGCTCTTCTGTGACTTTGGAAACTCAATGTGTAAATTTGTGCTTCGTGTACAGTTGTCACCTCTGAAAACTGAACAAAGGCAAACACAGGTACTAATTTTAGGCAGCCAGGCAACACAGTAGACAGTTGCCTAGGGCAGCAGACTGTTGAATGCAGCAGAATGCCAAGGCTTTATGAAGATGCAGGCTGGCTGCTGCTGCTCTTTCCTCTAAGAAGGGAGCAGCTAGACCTAAGAATACCTGTAATTAGACCTGTAATCTGAGGGTTGAGATTCTTGTCCCGTTTTCAGGCAGCAGCTCCCTATGTGGCCCAGGTGACCCACCGTGGTCTGGGTGAGAGCATCAGTACTCAGGGTGCAGTTTGGTTTCACGGTTGCCATCTGAGTGAGCCATGCCCACTTGGAGGGGTGGGATGGGGCCTTTTCCAGCAGAAGCAAGAGCAACCCTCAGTTTTGGAGGTCTTTCTACTGCCTCTTCCTATAGCCGGAGTGGTGTGAGGTGGTGTGAGTGGGCTGCTGCAGGAGAGGGATGGTTTGGGATGTAAGTGGGAGTCATCCGGGTGGTGAGGAGTGGACAGGGGTGGTGGCCAGGAGGGGTGCTCTGCCTGGGGTGAGGTTGGGCTCTCCTAGATCTGAGACAGGGCTTAACCAAGGGACAGAAAGGCAGATCAGACCACCTTTCTCCAGGGCCTTCCCAACACAAATTAGCATAGTGACCCTCTTCATGTCACTCATATGGAGCCACCCCAAATCCTGCCTGCTCCTAGCCTCCTTCCCCTGAACCCCCTAAGTCCTGATGACCCTGCCAGCATCCCACTCAGTCATTCAGGATTACCCGCCAGCAGTTCCTTATCTCCCTCTCTTACCTGACACTTCCCTGACTCCGTTCATTGCAGCCCACCAGCAGCCCTGCTTCACCCCACCTCTCCTCCTCACTAAATTTTACTGACATCTCCCACCCAGTCCTGCTTTGGTAAACAACCTTGCCAAAGCTGTTCAAACCACCCCTGCCATTGGGCTTTTTTATTTACAAAAACAAAATCTCACTTTCAAAATTTTGGTGGCAAGTAGAATCAGGCACAAGGAAGACGGATAAACAGTATTCTTCGGACCACTGGCCAAGTGCTTTGCAGCTTTCAGTCTGGAAGTTGCTGGCTGAGGCTAAACCCCTGCAACAGTGCCTCACCTGCTATTACCACTTTATTTGAAGTCATAAACACAGACAGTGAAAAAAATATTTCCAGGACCTTAAAAAGGACTCACTTCCATAATTCACATCATAACTCAATCGCAGTCATTCTTGCCAGCAGCAGAATTTAGGTTGAATTCAAAGTTTCAGACCCTTCCCACTGAAGCATCTCCTCTAGTTGCTACCTTTGACAGGTATTAGGTTGGCTGGATTAGTGATCTTATCCTATATGGTAATTTTTATGTCTCGTGTTTCTAAATAAGATTATTACCTTGCTTGTGCTTCTTGGTGCTGGGTTGCTACTAGCAGTATCACAACATTTTGCTGTTGTTAATTATCAGCTTCCTTTGAATATTCATATTTCAAATAAAATATTTAATTAATGCCATGTGTTTCTGGACCAAGTATCACATGAGGATTTCCCAGGCTTTACGGGCTGGAAATGTTTTCATTTCCACCACGCCATAGTGCCAGAGGTGGACCACCAGTCCAGTGCCACGTGGTGGTACTTCCCCGTTGCCCCATGGAGTGCCACAGCTGCACGCGTGGGCTCGGAGAGACTCACAGCAGCACTGACATTGACATCATCCGTATTTGTGGAAATGCCTCATCGTCTGGTGCCATCTCACATTCCTGGCTGGGAGAGGCACCAGGGCGGCTTGCCATGGTTTACTCCTCTCTCAGAATCCACGAGGAGACTTGGTGAGGGCAAAGCTTGGAGATACACCTCTCCCATCATGTCATCTGTTTACAGGGCACATGCCTTGTGTGCGTCTGTGAAGCAGTGAGGTGGTTGGTTTTTTTTTTTTCCTGCTGCCCTAGTTCTTCCTTCTGGCTGTGGTGAGATGGAAAGGTGGGATGCTCACATCTCTGCCAGCGAGAAGGTTTTCTCTATCTGAGGCTGGCTTGTCTGTACAGACTCATTGTTTGTCGTGGAAAAGCCATTCATCCATACACAACTTCCTTCCTCCCCAGACTCCGGGAGATAAACTTTTCATTCTGTCTGTTCCCTATAGAAACAGACCCAAAGCATGCATGCGTGGCTACACACGCATGCACCTCGCCATCCCTCCATCATGCTCGGGGATGTGGGAGGAGGAAAAGAGAAGGATATAGAAGATATGAATAAAGTCACCCTGTTTTCTTCAGATGTGGATCCTGCTGTGCCCGAGCAGTAAAACTCCCCACCCACTGAAGTCCTGGGTCACACAAGGCTGCTTTGTCCTAAGGCTAATTCTGGCACTCACAGTCCCACATCTGCCTGCCAGGTGAGATGGGCAACCAGCTGCAGGTACAGCACATCTGGATGGGGGAAGAAGCGAAGCGTGCTTCAAACAAACACAGCAAGTCCACCGTGGTGGCTGCGAGGAATTTGATAAAAAATATGCTTCGGTGGCTTGAGCTGCCGAGCCTGGTGATTCATGTCTCAGGCACTGCTCGTGAGGCAGAGTGAAAGGCTGGGTACTTTCGGGTCTTGGACCACGTACACCGTGGCTGTGATCTGGGAGATGCTGGAGGGGACTCACACGTTCACAGGGGCAGAGTCAGGGGGACCCAGGCCCGGCAAGGAGGCTGTGTGGAGAGCGAGGAGGGCATTTGTCCATGGTGGAGAGGTGGGGACCGCATGGTGCAGGCTGTGTAGGGATGGTGGCAGCAGTGGCATCGATGGGGTGATAAGGCGGCTGTTTCCCTGGGGCGTGCGGGAGCTGGGGTGCGAGGAGCGTTTGTTACAAGAACCCCCGTGGGAGCGGGATGCCTGCGTGTGCTTTCTGCCGGTGTCGGGGGGAAAGGGCTGAGGAGCTGCCCGATTGCCCCGCTTTGAGGTTCCCGGTGGGTCGAACGGGGAAGGGAGAGGGGTGTTTGGACAAAGAGGAGCCTTTGAAGCTTTTCTCCTGTCCACCTCCCCTTGCCCACAAAGCCATCACGCCCTGGTGCCAGCCCCTATCTGTGCTGTCGCCGCCAGCCCTGCCGAGCCTCGCAGACCCCCCGCCCCGGGCGCGGGGCCGGGGCCATGGCGTGGGGCCCTTCTGGAGGCCGTTTTGGGGAGGCTCGTTTCCCAGCCAGCCCGGCATTACAGGGGCAGGGCGGGCGCTTTGATGTGCCCCGCCGGCTCCACGCACACCTGCGCCCGTGGGGCTCCGCCGGGCCACGGACCACGGGCCACGGGGGGGGGGCATCAAAGGCGGCCAAGCGGGGGCAACCAGGAGACTGCGGCGGTCCCACCCGACGCCCCTAAGGGCGAGCCCAGCCCCACACGGCTCCTCACGACCCCCGGGCGGGACGGGGAGGCTCCGTCCGTGGCGGCGGGGCCGAGGAGCGGGCGGGAAGGAAGGAAGGAGGCAGGGCCGCTGCCGAGAGCCCCCGGGAGGCGGCGGCGGTGGCGGCCGG
>WKFP01014941.1:516625-546055 GCA_011057875.1 Pterocles orientalis | reverse complement strand
GCAGCAGCCGGGCTGTGCTGGCTGCGGCCCCGCCGCACGCAGGCCCCGCTCCAGGGCTTCTCCTCTGCGCTGCTCCACAGGGCGCCCCGTCCCGGCGGCCGGCTCTGAGGGGGCTGCCCCAGCCCCGCCGCTGCCGCTGTCCCCCGCAGCCCACCATGACCGGGCCGAGGCTGGCCCTCGCCGCCGCTCTCCTCTGCAGCTGCACTTCGCCGGTAGCCGACGCCAACTCCTGGTGGTGAGTGAGGGCGCGGGGGGGACCGGCGGAGCCTTTGTCCGCCACCGGGGACCCGCTGGGGGCGAGAGCGGGAGGGGTCGGCTGGGCTGCGCTGCCCGCGGGAACTTTCCAGCCTGCCGGGGCTGCTTTCGCAGCAACTTGGGTTTTTTTACAGGTTCCCCCCTCCCCACACGCTCTCCCTGCCCAATTTTTGGGGACGCTGGACGCAGCCCCCCTCTCCTCCAGGCATTTCTGGGCTCGCTGAAATCCTGTCCGAGCTTTAGGATGTGGGGAGAGCGCAAGGAGGGGATGGATAAGGTTTCGTACCCGCTGCCAGAAGCTCCGTGGGAGTAGCGGCAGAGCCGCCTTCCCCTTAAAGAGCGGAAAAGAGCCCGGCTCGAAGGCAGGGGCATCGCTCGCTGGCGGTCTGTAAAAAGGCAGCTCGCTTTCTTCTTTTTTTGCAGAGAAAGTGCTGAGCTTTCTTCTCTGCCCCCTCCCCATCCCGGGTGTCCTCTGTGTTTAAACTCAGGTTACAAACGAGCTGTGTTTCTCCCGTTAGAGCTCTTGGAAAAGCCTTGCATCTGGCAGAGCCGTAGAGGGAAGGCAGCTGACATGAGAAATGCGCCCAGGCTTTGGGAGCGGAGCTGGGCTGGGCTGGCGGGGAAAGGTGCCGGGCCTTTTTGCGGAGAGGCCTCTCTCCCTCCAGACTCCTTTGGATGTTTTTCTCATCGTAGGTCTTTGGCCATGAACCCCATCCAGAGACCTGAGATGTACATCATCGGCGCTCAGCCGGTGTGCAGCCAGCTGCCAGGGCTCTCCCCTGGGCAGCGCAAGCTCTGCCAGCTCTACCAGGAGCACATGGTGTTCATCGGCGAAGGGGCCCGCAGTGCCATCAAGGAGTGCCAGTACCAGTTCAGGCAGCGGCGGTGGAACTGCAGCACGGTGGACAACACCTCCGTCTTTGGGCGAGTCATGAAAATAGGTAGGAGCACCCAGTACGGGGCAGGTGCTGGGCACCAGGCCGGCTCTCCCTGTGCAGCTTTCTCCCTTTCCTCAAATACACATGCAGGAGTGATGAGCCCCATTAACACCGCTCCTAAAGCTGCCTTTAATGACTGTTTCCATTCTCTGGTGCACTGGTGCTGCCCAAGTGCTGCCTTCGCCTGAGCGGGTGGCAGCAGTGCACCTGAGCCACAGCAGGAGGTGGGGGGGGGTGAGGGGGACACACTTTCTTTGGGGGGGCATGAGAAGGTCAGGAAGAGGGGGGCTGCTTTTGTTTTATGCACTTGTTTAAAGGTAGGGAGGGAGGAAGCTGGAGCCAGGATCAATGGACCCACGTTATCATTCCCAGCATCTGGAGTGCCCTTGGATAGGGAATGCAACTCTGAAATGTGGGAAATATGGACTTGCCTGGCATGGGGTCTCCCCCTTCCCTGTTCTGCCACTTTCTGTGTAAACCTAAGAGATTTTTATAATTCCTGCCCTGGTGGCTGTAAGAGGCACATTGACAGGCCATTGCTGTACTTGAATTGAGGTGTGACCCAGCTACATTGTCCCAGCTCCTTTTGAAATGCAATCATCTGATGGCAAGAAACTGAGACATCCGGGCTCGGTTTGATGTGTCCGACAGCCAGGACAATAAAGAAAAGGTGTTAAAACAGCCACTTACACACACGAACACAAACACATATGCATGCTCTCTCCAACCCCAGGTTTTGTTTCCCACCCACAAAGATGATCGTTTACACTGAGGAATCCAGAACCAGCACTGTTTCTTGGTTGTGAGGTCAGGGAAAACACTTAGCAAGGGATGGAAAAAAGACCTCCAGCTCCTGCACCCCCCAGCTGCCCCCAGGGTTTGCTTGCACCTTTTTGACTTCACTCACCGAAAAAATGCATAGGCAGCAGGACACCAAGAGATGCATCTTTAATACCTCTGGGGCATCAAGGCAGTAGGGCACCAGGGTAACCAAGTCCCATGATCCCTTCCATTTGACATTGAATTTCTTACGTGTCATCCTGGAGAATTTCAGGGACTTTTTTGCATGTGTTATTCAATCTGTAATTCATTCCACCAGAACCATTCTAATTCCTCCCTTTCTGCCCAGCCCTGACAAATCCCCGCTTCTCTGGAGTACTCCCCTGGGAAGTGCCGTTTCCTGACACATGCTTTCAGCTCCTGACACACATCCAAGGCATCTACGCATCCTTGATCTCTTGCTGTCTGATAGCAAGGGTGGTGGCCAGATGAGGCTGTGTGCAATCCCACATTGTTAAAACTTGTGCTTTGGGGCATGAAAACTGAAACTTCAGCCACCAAAGGGAAAGGACAGAAAATACACCTCCATCTTTCCCTTGTGATGTCACTCCTTCACATGTTAGCTTATCCCAAAGAATGGGGTAAAATTAAGATCCCCAAAGAAATCCTAGTGACTCCATAAGGACACAAGAAAACAGGAATTTCCTCTTCTGGAGCAACCTCTTCCTCTTCTTCAGTACCTTCCTTCAGCCTTGGGTTGGTCCAGTGGGTGAGTCCACACCTGGTGAAAAGAAGTAAGGGTGAACTAAGAGAAAGCAAATACCAGAGGTGAAGGATGAAAAGCAGTCAGGAAGGATCACAGAGTGTATGGGAAGAATCACTGAGTGGATAGTGGAAGAAGGAAGATTCCTCCTCTCGAAAATGAATTTGATGCTTTCAGTTTAGATGGGGAATAGATTTGGGTTTTGATGAGGAAAGAGGTGGTGTGGGTATGTGATGGGTATGTCCGGTAGTCCCACTGCTGCTGTTTGATTTGTGTGTGTGTGCATTTGTTTGTTAGGAGTATTTGTTGTATCTCTAGTAGGAATCTGCTGACAGTAGTGTCTGTGAGGTGACTGCCTGTGGTTGCCTGCTGTTTAAAAACCTGTCCTAACAAAGAGTTTTGAACCCATCTCCTTTAGATTCTCTGGTCAGCTAGAGCATGTTCAGATGTTTATACTCCAGCACAAGACAGCACAGAAGTAAGAGAAATGTCACCAAAGGTGGCCTGGGGTATTACAGGGTCTGTGATGATTCATTGCTGTTGCCTACCTCAGTGATGAGCTCCCATGGAGGGGGATGCTGCCTCTTCACTTTTCTCTTAGTTCCACCTTCCGCTTTTACTTTTTCCTACTTTGTAATGAGGTATTGCTCATCATTTCAGCAAATCTGTTTTCCACGCTGGGGAAGAAAACAAAAGCCTTTCAGTCTCTCAGGTTGTGTCAACTGTAAAGTCATTCTTCTCTGGGTTCATACTGTGTGCCTGTCTCCTGTTTTCAACCTCAGAGCCCCAATTCTGGACCACAGCCCTTTTTCTGTACTCTGTGCCAATGGCACGAGAAGGGTCTGGAGACCAGAATATCTGCAAGAGTGCAGAGGCATGCCAGAGTGTTGTGGGGGGGGGGAAGATAAGAAGGACCCAGAAGGTGTGCAGTGTGCCAACAACCCTCGGCTGCCCACCCACCGGTGCAGGCATGGCATGTATTATATGATTTCTTGAGCTGCTCTGGATTGTGAGAGGGGAAGAGAACCTGCCCTGGCCAAGTCCGAAGCCTGGGAGATCCTCGTGAGAGCATTCACTCAGAAACCTGGAAGATTCGTTTCCTTTCCCCCTCGCAGTACTTGGCTCAGCTTGGAAACAGGAGACCCAGTCGGTCTGTGTTTAATCATTACACCTTCATTTTGTGCATTTCATAGAGGTGAAGCAGTCCAATGATACAGAGATTTTGTAGAGACATCCATAGCACTGAAGTAGGCTGCTTTTTAGCATTGTTTTTTCCTAGTGTTTGTGTTGTTGTGAAAATTGCTCTTACATTTTAAGTGTGGTTTATTCAGTAATGTATCTTGCGGTGTACAAAAATTACCCTTCTGAAGTTGCTTGCTTCTTGTCAGTACAGATTTTAGACTGCACACGTGTGTATATATATCTCTATACATTATATACAGACACATTCCTTACTGCTACATTTGTGAGGGAGAGGACAGAGCACCCAAAAAGGTCGTGTTAGAATTTCCTCAAGGGAAGAAAGAATGTATCTCCTTCAGCTCAATCCTAAACACAAGGCTGGGGTTTCCAGGTTAATCCAGTCATTTCTGGAGCCAAAGATCTTATATCTTCTGCCTTTTCAAATGGGAAAAAGAAAAAAAAAATCATAAAAGACGAGAACAAAGAGAAATATTTTTCCTCGTTATTCTTTGAGATTGCCAAACTTTAGAGGAAATGCTTGTAAAAAAAAAAATCAGTCGAAACTAAAACTTTTTCATCAAACAAGTTAGAGCGACGCATTTTTATCATCTTTGCATCAATCTTTCCCCAGTGTCAATTCTTCTCCTATCTCCTTCTGGAAAGCAGGCCATGGGGACTGACACCTTTCCTGGGTACGGCCCACCCTGGTTTCCTTGCCCCTGCCCCATGAAAACTGCTCTGGCCCCGGGGTGCTGGTCCTGCTGCCGGTGGCGGGTGGCCGGCGGGCACCGGAGGGCAGCAGAGCTCCGCGGAGCTCCATGCCTGGGAGCAGAGCCTCCAGGGGACCACAGCCCTGGGCATCATCCCGGGCCTGCCCAGGGCATGGCAGCCCAGCTCAGCAGAGGCATGGGAGGGGGCAGAAGGGTGGGTTCCTGCCTCACCATCTCTGTAACCTCTGTTCACGTTTGCACAAATGTGTGAAATAACATCCCTGTCCTTTGAGATGGCGGCACCGAGGTGTGGAACTGGAGTGAACTTTGAGATGATGAGTGAAAACCCAAATACTTTTCCAAGGCTGGAAGGTATGGCAGGAGAGCAGAGAAAACTCGGATGTGTAAGCCCACAATTGCCAGCTGCAAATTTGGTTTGTATTAGCACAGGGTTTCATGCATGTGTCCAGTCCTGCCTCCCAAACCAAACTGAAGTCTTCCAAACCTACATCTAGCGAGCACTGTTGTTTGTTCTGCTTTGTGGGCAGCAAGGGTGGAAAAAACTCCACTGTGACTTGTTTCAGCCTCTCCCACCAGCATCCTCAGCAGCCTAACCTCTCCATGCAGATCCGGGGACTGCACGTTGAGTTGTTGTGCTGGTACACCTGAGATGTGGAGGTGGTTAAAACATGGACAGTAAAAGTGTCAATCCAGTCTGTGCTTTCAGGGATCTCAATCAAGCTGTAAGGATGCTAAGCACCTGGAGCCATGCAGGCTCTGTTGCACAGGCTGTAACACCCAGAGGTCCTTTCCTTGCACGGGTTTTAATCTCTGTAGATGCAGGGAGGGCTCTACTTAACAGGACGACTGGTGTGTCCGCAGGGCTCTCACCATACAGGCGCAGACTGATAGGGACCATTACCTTAAAATATACATAACATGCAAAACAAACTAGATGAGTAAAAGCTTGATTTTGGTTGCTGAAAAAAATGACCATAATTCCCTTGTGGACCAGCCTCAGCTGAATTACCTTGCCTAGGAGTCACTCCTCTTTACCTCTAGGACCAGGGAGGTTTGGGGTGCAGCGTCCTCTCCTTAAGACCTGCTAGTAAGGCTTTCCCTTCTATATTATGTGTCCTGTAGCATTTCGTCAGCTTTGTGCTGTACTCCAGAGCAGAAGCCCTTAGTGTACAGCCCTCATTTAGGGGAAAAAAAAAATCACAAGTTCTTCTGCAAGGTGGATGCCATTCACAGCCTTGCCTTTGTCTTGGGTCATTACCACTAAGCTGGTGATAAGCTGCTATTAATTACAGATTGTCAACACATGTAAATTGGAACAAGAGCATACCAAAAGCATCAGCTCAGTCCTGCTGAGGAAGCTGGCACTGGGAGCCTCCTGGGCTGGTGACAAACTGTTCTTGGAGGATCTGCCCCCTGAAGTCATTCAAATTTGCCTGAGAGCATTAGAGGGTCGCCTCTTAACTGGGGTTTGGTGTAAGTAGCTCTTCACAATCCGATTGCCTACTCCAATGAAGCTTTGGCAGTTGTTCTCTTTGTCACCTGAAAGGTTAGTGATGCAGGCAATGACTCTGAAGGTGTTTAGCTTTTTATTGCATGTGTAGTGAGAAAGCAGGTGTGGATTGCCTCCTTCTCCTCCTAGTTCCTCTCTGCTCCCCCTCTTCAGACCCCCAGCACTCACTGGTGCGGGACACTTGGCCTCATGCAGTGTTCTGGCTGCGTTGGTGCCCTGGTCAAATTGGGCTGAATCGCTGCCAGGAATACATAGCTGGAGACCCAGTCCAGCTGCTTGGCTCAGACTCTAAGCTGTATAGAGCATACAGTCCAAGCAGGGCAGTCTCTAGTAAACCAGCTAATGGAAAGTCTTTTCATTTATTATTGTCTACGTGGGAAAGTTTTACTTGTTCCAGCACTGCAGTTTTGTAGGCATTGGGGGACCCTCTGCCCTGATGCTTTAGTGTAAAAATGGATTTCCTTCAGTTTGTCTCAAAACAATTCTCAGCTGATCTTATGTAAACTAAAATAAGGCTGATGAACTGAAGAGCCCCTAAAGAGTGCTTGTGCCAATTAAATGGAAACCATTCCACAGTGATATCTGGCTTAACCAGAATGCTCCTTTTGCACAGATCCAACCTTGTTAGTTGTTCTCAGTGATTATTGGCAAATTCAGTGGCTGAGGCAGCAGCTGCTGCTTAGGAGTCTCCCCTGGGTTAAAATGAGAGGATACTGAAGGGCTGATCTGAGGGGAAGGAGGCTGAGCAGTCCCTGCCTTTGATGTTTCTATTTCTTTTGGGCAAGGCCTGAAGTTTTCAGGGCTCTTAAATGGACAAACATAGATGTAATAAAAATAATAATGCTTGAGGAGCAGCACGTACAAATTCATGAAGAACGTGCTCTTCCCAAGAACATTCATCCGGGCAGTAGCAGAAATCTCAGCCCCTTCCCTGGTGTGTATCAGCATATCAGATTAGAGTTTGATCCTGGTTACACAGAAACCACCAGCTCTGGACAGTTGATTGACTGGAGGTGTTATTGTGAAATGAAAACAAAAACAGGATGCAAAGGACAGTTCCCCCTCTACCAGACCCGGGTGATGCCCTCGCACTTGACCACCATTCCTTGGTTCCAGTTAATTCTGTGCACTTCTCAGAGCACACCATGTCCTACTGGATGGAGCCTGTTCCCTTGCTCCATGTTGCATTTGTTAAATGAGATCTGTCTCTCTTTAATTTGCTTCTTGCCTCTCTCTCACAGGTAGCCGAGAGACTGCCTTCACCTATGCTGTCAGTGCTGCCGGGGTGGTGAATGCGATCAGCCGGGCTTGCCGTGAAGGAGAGCTCTCCAGCTGTGGCTGCAGCCGGACGGCCCGACCGAAGGACTTGCCCCGAGACTGGCTGTGGGGTGGCTGCGGGGATAACGTGGAGTACGGATACCGTTTTGCCAAGGAGTTTGTGGATGCCAAGGAAAGAGAAAAGAACTACGTGAGAGGTTCAGAGGAGCAGGCTCGCATGCTGATGAACTTGCAGAACAACGAGGCTGGTCGCAGGGTAAGACGAATGCTGACCCTTTCCTCTTTCTCAGAAGCAGACTGAGATAGCTAGATACCAAATTACTTGGAGGTTTGATGAGGGATAGTGCAATGGTGTGCCAGTAACTTCCCTGAAACAGTGTATTATCATTTTCTGCATTTTTATGAATATTACAGGCAATATTGACAACATTATGTTCCAGTTTTAATGGCAGGCTTCCATTGCCAGCTAAAGCCAGTGATTTTTTGGGTCTGTTGAGATGCTATGTGGGCACATGTGTGCAGACATGTAAGTCCTTTCCTAATAAACTAGGTGCTGTCATGGTCCACTTTCAAGGTTTACATTTTAGAAACTGGCTTCCCAGAGCTGTCAAAGTGACATGCTGGTGTTGAAGAGGAGAATGTGTTGGCATGTGGAGTTGTCTTCTACTGCCATCCTTCAGAGTTTGGGAATGTAAGGCCAGAAGTAAACACCGAACTAGGCTGCCTGGCTATGTCTGAAATTTATGCCTTGGTCAATTACCTCAGTGTTGGGCAAAATAAATAGTTTGCATCTAGGTGACAGTCATTTTCTGAGAAGATACACAGTTTTGATCTGGAGACCCCTAGGGATGGAGAATCCATTGCTTCCCTTTGTAGTATGCTACCATCATTAATCATCTTGCTTCAACACTGTGCCTCATTATAATTTGAATTTATCTGGTGCCAGCTTCCAATCAGTTCTTTTTCTGACTTTTACAGCTAGATTGAAAAGCCCCTTAGTAATCAGAATTTCCTCTGCATAGACGTATTTATCTGCTTTAATTTATTCACCGCTTTTTCTTGACAAACCAGATTGAGCACTGAAGACATTCTCACTTTCAGGTGTTCTCATCAGCCATCAAATCATTTTCACATGGCTTGAGTGTACCCTTTCCAGTTTTCCAATATACTTTAAGAAACTGGATACCAAAATGACATGCAAGGTTCTGGTATTGGTCTCACTGATGCTGTAAACATAGGTGAAGTTTCCCCCTTTGTGCTCAGTGTACGCACATTTGCTTTTTACACAATTCCTCTGGCTGTGATTAATAGCCTGGAAGGTGTAGCATCATTCACATGCAGTACAACTGTGTAATCCTGCCTCTTTCCAAATGTAGAACAGGAATACTTTCTTGAACATTTGTGCCTTTTCCACAGGGTGTTTAAAATTTTTATCATTCTTCTCTAGTAGTGAGCTTTTCTAAGGTTAATTTTAATTCTAATGCATATTAAAAAATCCTATTAATTGTACTTAGCTTTGCTCTCTTGCACAATCTTAAGTAATATCCTTCATTTCCTTATCAATTTTCTGTCCTTTCTAACTTCTAATTGTTACTGAATTATCTTTCCTTCTCCCATGTTTGTCTGCCTTTTCTGCATGTAATTTTGGCTTCATTTTGCACCAGAGAAGGTTTGCTCTGGTTTTTTTGGTTTTTTTTTCTAGTTTTGTGAAATCAGTGTGTCAGGTTGAATCACTGTGAATACTCTCTGCTTTTGCAAAATTGAATTGGGGTAAATTTGCAACAGGTGGAAAACCATGGACTTGAAAGCTGTAGAACTCAGTAGCTTTTGGTATAGGGTTGGGCTTGGGTTTTTTTTTTGGCTTGGGAGGGCAGAGGGTCTGCATTTGCTTAGAAATGGGGGGGCATTCCTCCATGGAGTGGTAGCCTAAAAGCAACATTCTTCTCTGCAGTACTTACTTTGAAGAAATTGTATGTCTGGAGTTGTGAACTTGGGTAACTACAAATAAATGCGTTGCCTAAAATAGGGAGTGAGACGTTTTAACAGCCAGTCCTATTGCCTTGAGGGATCCAGAGACAGAACATGGCCAATAGTTTGAGGCACCAGTTCAACTGTAGTAACATCTGTATTAGAAGATCAAGTCAGAAGATATTTGCTCCACAGCATGGGTAGCACACTGCCCTGTCTTGTTTTTTTTAATACATGGGCAAGAATCCAAGTGAGTTGTGATTTCAGATGATAATATGATTTTAGATGGAAGAAAGCTTTGTCCTGCTTTAAGGCCAGAGCTGAAAACAGTTACATCTGCCTTTACTACAGTGCAGAAAGTTGTTCAAATTGTGCTTGGAATGCCACAGTGCCCGTGCTTCTTTGGGCACCATAGACAAACTCTCAAGGCAATTTCTGTGTCTTCAGTTAACCCAAGACCTGGACAAAATCTTTCCAAAGGGCCCAGCACAAGACAGTGTTGTTTCAGGCTTGGTTTTTGTAGACTCTGTAGAACAGATGGCCATAGAAAATAACCTTAGATTGAATTAACGCAAGTAATTTTCAATTAAATTAAATGGAAGAATAAACCAGTGTGTCATTAAGCTCGTGGATTTCAAAGAACAAACTCTGATAAACTAAGGGAGCCAGTTAGTAAACCCAGCCGAGGAACTCGATGTGGAGGAGGTCTGGAACATTTTCAAGTCAAAGATGCTAAAGCCATTACAATTCTGCATGCCAAGCGAGAGGAAAAAGCTTGTAGGAAGAATATCCAGACCTCACTGAATGAATAACTACCACAGAGAAACTGTTAGGAATAGACCAAGAGCCTACTAAGAATGGAAAAAAAGAACTGATAGCAAATAAATAACAAAAAGCTCTGTCTTAGGGTAAAGAAGTGTAAAGATGAGGTGAGAACAGTAAAAAGTCACGCTGAGTCAGACCTTGCAAAGGGTAGTAAAATAAACAATGAATTAAGTTTTTTTAAACTTTGTAAATTGGAGGAGATTGGAAGAAAGGAGGCTGCTAGTCAATGGGGGTGGGGAGGAGTCTACAGACAGGGTAGTTTTTTGTCCCCACAGTAAATGAGTGCTTTACTGGGGGGCTTCAAGTCAGAATGGGGGATGTTGCTTGTGGGGAGGGGTACTGTATGTCTGATGCACAATGGAGATTTCTTTTTTTTGTCCTCAAAACTTCTGCCTTAAGGGAGTAAGTGCTTGTAGTGTAGATTTTGCACTGGGACTGTGCTTTTTGGGTGAAGCCAGGCAGGGTGTCCTAGCGGCAGGCAAGGTCTACCACAGCAGGCAGTGGTCAATGGTGCTGGCACCCTGTGGGAGTGAGGAAGGCATGAGAAGGCAGCTGTCATGTTCAGACAGGTAGAGGAAGAGGAGCTGAGCAGCAAGTACTGAAGTTTGGGGCCAGCAGACCTGGGATGGGTGGTGTGGTCCAGGGGGCTGCTGGTGGAGGGGAGTTTGGGGTTGGGTTGAATGATTCAGATGGGAGTCAAGTGGCAGCAAAGGGCTGGAAGAACAGAGGGGTCTGAAGTAAACGAGGCTGGGGCTTTGGGGTAGATTGAGTGCATGAGGATTTGGGGGTAGTAAGGAATGGAGATGCTGGGATCAGGAAAGGAGATTAATATGAAAGGATCTGGAGATGAGATCTGGGGTAGCTCTGAGATGGCATTGCTTACGGGTTCCAGGGTTGTCTGGTCAGGATGGTATTTGGACAGCATATGGCAGCCTTTCCTCTTGGCTTTTAGAAATATATTATCATGGGAGCAAAGGAGAAAGGCTGGAGATGGAAATTATCACCACCAAGGTGGAAGCAAAAGTCCAGTAGCGTAAAACTTGCAAGTCACAGGGAATGCCCACGCTCTTTCCTGGCACTCTGAAAGAGCTGGCGCCTGGCAGCATGGGCAGTGTGACCTTGGCAGCATTTAGAGGAGGACTTGGGGGGAAGGGTGTCTCAGAGGAAGAAGCAAAATGGGAAATGATTTGACAAGAGTTTCTCAAAGTTTGCTCACACAATCATTTAGAACATCACTGATTTTCCAAAAGGCAAAATAGATCTGATAGGTCTCATTGATCTGAACTTCTCTAAGATATTTAATGCATTTTCCACATGGAAAACACTTGGTTAAATTGGGAAAGATAAGGAAAAATGCAGCAGCTATGAGGCGGACAAGAAACTGGTTCAAGGGAAGATGTCAATAAGTTGTTTGAAAGGATGTATTTTGATCTTGACAGAGCTTAATTAGCAGAGTTCTTCAAGGACTTGCCTCAAGACCAACACTTAGTATTTTTATTTCTCAGCCTTGGTACAAGAATTAGGAATGGGCTGATGAAATTTGCTGATGATGCAAAGGTGGCAGGTATTATGAATACAGAGGAGAATTCACACTGTTCAGCAGCAAATTACATCCAATAAAACAACATTAAGAGTATTATTTGAAGCCTTGTATGAAAAACATTTTCAGTCATTAGGAAATGGGTAGAAAAGAATTGGGCACAGCAGTCAGCTGCAGATGACTGCAGATGTAATGTGGCTCAGAAGGTAGTAAATATCCTAAAATGTACTGGGGAAAGTCTTTTCATAAGATGTGGGGGAATACTAATGCCATTATATTAAGCTCTCGTGAGGCCCCAAAATATTGTGTGTTCTCATATTCCCAAGCAAAATTACCTCAGACTTAGAAAAGGCTTGTTATGGCTGACCCAAGGGATAGGAATCTTTTCTTGAGAAAGCAGGCTAGAATAGCTTGCCATGTTTAGCCTAGCAAAGTGAAAGTTGAGAGAGGATATGACTGATGTCTGTGTTACTGGGAGAAATAATAGGGAAGGAAAAGTACTTTTTAAGCAAAAGGCCAATTTGGCACAGTAGCAAATGGGCATAAAGTGAATACATTTAGGCTGGAAATTAGAAAAAGATACTTTATCATTGGAATAGTGATCAGAATAATGGTGGCTGAAAACCTAATTGCTTTTAAAAGGGCACTCTATACATTTAAGAAAAATATTATTTGAAGTGGTGCCTACAATAGCAAGAGATCATACTTAATAACTGAGGAGGTCCCAACTAGTCCTGCATTCCTAAATGTTAAGTTTTCACTTCTGAGATTCTGGTTTTGGAAGTAGGAAGGTCCATGTTTAACTCTGTACTCCCAAACGTTGGTGCTGAAAGAAAGGAGTGCAGGAGACATGGCTGTGAGCATTGCTAAGTGGCTACCAAGTGCCTTCCCATGTACAGCCTTGCCCCACTTTCCCAGCCAATGTTTCAATTGCTGTCTCATGATTTCTAGGCAGACTTCTGGCGTGTCCCCTCACTTAGTTTGCTCTGGGTGAGAAAGTTCTCCTTGAACCCAGAGGAGGTATGGTGGCAGGGGAGAAGATTGCCTCCCTGCTCTCTGTGGTTCTCAGAAGGAGCTGAGAGGGACGGGAGGGGACCAGAGGTCTTTCATCTTTCAGGCAGTGCTGACCCCATCACCTCTTCACTCCACGTCAGAGTCCTTGTGGTGGTGGCTCCTGGCTTTATTGCCCTTGTTATCTCAGTATGCCCTTTCCTTCCATCTGTCTTTTTCTTCCAGTTGGTCTCCATTACCCTCTCTGATTTCCTCCCCCTGTTCCTTATCTGTCTCTGTCTGGCAGACTGTGGCAGTCTGTCCTTCTGCACTGTTTACCCAGTCGGCATATGACAGGCCTCAGTCATCACGCACTCGAGCCAGTGCCAGAAGAGCCTGGAAGGGGGTCTGGCTAATTGACCACATAGGAATTCTCCATTAATTCTCTTCCTGTTCCCATTCTTGCAAGAAAAGAATTGGAAGAGAACTTGGGCTTATGGGAACGGCCTTTAAGCCTTTCCATTAGAGGCATTTTCAACCTGTTGAAGGGGCATGGCCATGATCAGACCCTGCCCTCAGAACTGCATGTGGGGTCTGTTATTCTTTACCTTGACCCGAGCCCGGTCAGAGAGGAATTCTCCAATTTCCTCTGCTTTCTCCCCATCTGGGCAGCAAAGGGGGAGAGTAGGAGAGCCATGTAGCAGCTGAAGCTATGGTTACTTCCACGGGACATTGATAGTGGGAGCTGCGGGGGGCTGAGTGGTGCCATGCTCACCTGTGATAACTGGTAGCATTCACATTCCCCAGCACAGCTACTACCCGCATGGGCCAGATGTTTTGAGCATCAGTTGCTTAAAGCCAAGCCGGAATGAACTTAGTCCCATGACATTAACTGAGAAGGATCGAGTTGCAGTGTTTTTCTAAAGGAACAAAGCCCAGGATTAGGAAGAATCATAATACTTTATAAAAACACATGCAAGGGCAAGGGAGGCACGAGTGGCCTGGGATTTGACAGAACCGTAACCAAAAAGTGCTAACACAAGCTTATAACAAGCAGGCTGGCAATGCAGTGAGGATATAGTAAGTGTCTGGGGCTCGGGAAATTCAGCTGTAGCTCTGTCTGGTTATAGTACAGCAGGAATCCTTAAGTAATGGTGTGGTTGGTCCTCTGGAGTTGTAGTTCAATCCAAGACAAGTGCTTAACTCCCAGCCTGTAGCTGTTACATTGCACCGTGAGGGATTGCCTCAGTAAATTGAGCTCCAAGGAGCAGAACTAAAGCTTCTCTGTTTTAAGTACTCACCCCATTGACTTTCTTGGGAGCCGGATTGCCCTCCATGTGATTTAGCCATTAAGCCAAATTGAATCTTCACTAGCTGTCAAAAGCACTAGGTGTTAGTTAGACCAGGAGCAACCAGTTGTTGTAGAAGAACTCTGACCTCTCGCTGCTGGTCCAGAAGGTAGTCGTAGGCAGAAGGTTTGCTTGCAGTATGTTCAATCACCTACTCCTTGGCAAGGGAATGCAGAGAGCTGGGGAGCTTTCTTCTGTGTCAGTGAGTGAGGCAGAAAAGAAACCCCAGTGTTTGGCTGCTTTCTTCAGTGGAAAACCCGGCTAGAAGACGTCTCACTGTCTCCTTCAGAACACGTGTTTTTTTTCACATGTTCCTTGATTTCCCCCACCAGATACAGATGCTGGTAATTTTGCAGCTGATGCCGAACACCTCTGCTTGGCACAGGGGATCTGGTAGAGGCATTGCCCTGTGAATGTGCTGGATGGTCACAGTAGAACCGATGTAAGCCTGATGGCAAGAGCCTGAGGAGCAAGGGCTGGGGTGGGGGTAAGCTGCTGTAACACGGAGGAGCCCTGATTGCATGAGGATGCCGGCTCTTTGCTTTGCAAACTTTGTCAGTGCCTGTGAGCGCTGGCGGGATCTCACGCAGCATGCAGTTCTGTACCAGTCTCTGAAATTAATAGAAAGAACAAATCCAACCTGCATTTGTTTATTTTCCTAGGTTTTGAGCTTTGTTATTCTAGAATATTTTTCAATATTTCTCTCTCCTCCCAGCTAGTGTGCGGAGGAGGAGAGTAACCATCGGTTTCCTTTACGTCACATACTTGGTCACTGGCCTGAATTTTCAAAACTATTTGCTAATGCTGTTGCCGGATTTTCAGGGGTGTGATGCATCTACAGCCCCCGCAAACTCCTGAAAGCGTAGCTGAAAGTATCTCGGAAAGGACAGCACCAAAAGCTTGTGTTTGCTGTTTGAAATGTAGGCTCTTCTGCGCAGGGACAGCCCTGTAAGTGCCGGGGAGTGTGTGGACACAAGATGGCGCAGGTCTGCAGTCAGGGCTTGCAGCTCAGCCTTGCTCTTTGAGGAGGTCGCCTGGTTAACACCTCCAGCAGACGTGAGCTGCTCTGCTCCAGGGTAGAGGTGTTCATCTTTTGCACCACCACCCCTGCTTGCTCCTCTCTGGAAAGTGATGCCTCCTCTGGACACTGTCCCCAAACGAGCTCCTCTCAGCAGAGGTGGAGGGAAAGGGTGTGACAGGTCCATGGATTTATTTTATTTCAAAAGGATGCAAGTGTATCCCTACATCGATAGTGTTGGTTCCTGGTGCGGGTGGTAGGAAATGGGCAGGTTCCCAGGTGTTCCCTTTGCACAGCTCTGAAGGAAAAAACATGCGATACTAGGGTGGTCCGTGAGGCTGGGAGAATTTCCAGAGCCCACACGGACAGGACACGTTCCCTCTTTCCCGCTCTTGACACTGCTGTCAAGTCAGAAATCCGCCAGGGGAAAAGACAGTATGGTGGGGAAGTAACGTTTGGAGGTAGCGAGACCAGAAATAGAAATATTTAGGGAACAAGAATTCAGCAGTCGCAACAGGAGGAAGAGGAGATTTTTATGTCTTCTGAAGGGCGAAACAGAAATTGAGGGACAATCAAAGCAGTTACAAAACCATGATCAATTCATTGTAATCGAGCCAGCTGCCAGTGCAGCCAGAATGAATACAGCTCAGCCTGACTGCGCTCCTTTTCCCGCAGGCCGTGTACAAGCTGGCGGACGTGGCCTGCAAGTGCCACGGTGTGTCAGGCTCCTGCAGCCTCAAGACCTGCTGGCTGCAGCTGGCTGACTTCCGCAAGGTGGGTGACCTGCTGAAGGAGAAGTACGACAGCGCAGCTGCCATGAGGATCAGCCGCAAGGGCAAGCTGGAGCTGGTGAACAACCGTTTCAACATGCCTACGCAAGAGGACCTGGTCTACGTCGACCCCAGCCCGGACTATTGCCTGCGCAATGAGACCACTGGCTCGCTGGGCACTCAGGGCCGACTGTGCAACAAGACCTCAGAGGGTATGGATGGGTGCGAGCTGATGTGCTGCGGACGGGGTTATGACCAGTTCAAGAGTGTCCAGGTGGAGCGTTGTCACTGCAAGTTCCATTGGTGCTGTTATGTCAAGTGTAAAAAGTGCACAGAGATCGTCGACCAGTACGTTTGTAAATGAAAAGAGCCACCAAAGCAACAAATCTATATTATATAAATCTATATAAATATATTTTATATTTGTATAAATAAACAGATGATGATAATAATTAAAGAAGCTTATTTAAGAGACATTTTGGTTTTGAAATTTCCCCCATCAGGCTAGCTGGTTTGCCGTTCCTACAGTTCTGCTGGGGAGTTTGTCTTTGGGTGGATCTCCCCTTGGATGTGTTGGTCAGGGTGAAGAGGCTGAGGAGGTACTGATGAAATGAACTGCCCCCCACACACAGGCACACACTGTTCCATTACAGAAACAAAGGCAGCGAGAAGGTGAAGAGTGGGTTCTTTGCTTTCTCGTGAGTGAATCTCGGCATTTTGCATAGTTATTGCACATCTGAAATTACAACCAGACGTGGGTGAGTCCTAGTTATCTGAGTTTCAAGCCCTGCCACGCCACTAAACCCCTTGGAGAACTTGGAACCAACTCTTGGTCCCTTTAAAGGGCTTTGTCACATTACAGGGAAGGTTAGCCAGCACTTCTCTACAAGAATATGGCTTAAAATCTAGAATCCTGTAAACTGTTTCTGGATGCTGCACAGACCACAATGTGGTGGAGGAGGGTTTACAGCGTGCTGTCACGAGGAAGGAAGGTGTGACCTGTTGCTGACCAGTGCACAGCCTGGGAGTCCCCATGAAACCAGCAGCTAACTCTTCTGTACTGCCTGGGCAAAGGGGGAATCTGTCCAGCTCAGACTACATGGTTGTGTGCATGAGAGAGATTTTTTTTTTTTTCTTTGTATCCCATGCTGAAACTTAATTTGTCAATATAGAGAAGAAGCTGCTGGTGCCCAGGGTTGTTTGCAAAGGCAATATACTTCATATCTTGTCCGTAGAAAGAAGTACAGCATGCATACACATGACGGCACAAGCATTCCTCGTACCACTGACGGTTTTCCTCTTTGAAGTCGATGCAGGTGGTCACCTTGTTCAGCTCTATTAAATCCTCCTCACCGCCATCCCAGATGTATAGTTTGTCTTTAACATTAAACACCCCTGGATGACATTTCTTTCCCTCTGTTGCTTGTGTATATGTGTGTTTTCATTTTATTATTTTGGTGGGGTGTCTTATTTTGCCACTCTATTTCAGAGTCCAGGGGTCATGCTCTTCCCCAGTATAAGGTAACCACAGATAAGTTTGCTTCCAGAGTTTGGGTGTACGTTCATCCATGGAAGTTTTTTCTGTGTTTTTCCTTGGTAATAAAAGAGTGTAATAAAATTGTACTAGGGCAGAAGGCATTCCCAAAGTCTGCGAATCAGTCTTACAGCATTGGCATTTTAGTAGAATCCAATTCATAAAGCAGCGAATAAATGCTGTTTCTAGCACAAGACATTTCCTGTGCCTCTCAGCATCTGCAGAGTTCATTTGCAGTCAGAACAATCAAGAGAAGCCAGTCCGCAAAATATAAGGGTTTGCTAATATACATCCCCCTTGTTACTGACATTCCAAGGATGTTGAGTTTTTTTTAACTGTAAATTTTAAAATGCACAAAATATGCCAATAAGCAAAGAGCCAGTCATGAAGATTATTTTATATTAAACCTCTGTTTCTTATAAAGCATTGCAGTTTTACAGATTCCACCATTTCAACCACCAGAGAAGAATTTATGTGTACCTTTCATACTTCAAATATTTGAGGACTCCAGAAAAGCACAAGGAAGAAAAATTATGTTTAATAATTAGGAGCTGTTGTTTTTTTAAACCGATGTGTCCAGTTTTTATTTTATTTTTTTTTTAATCCAACAGGCAATATATTTGCTGGCATCCCAGAATGCAGTTTCTTGGAATATCAACAGTGGCCTAGATTTATTTTATTATATAAAATCCAAAGCCAGTGGTATTGTAATTCAAAGTAACGGAAATAGTTTTCCATGCATGGAAAAAATGTGAGTGCAATGGCCTGATCCAACTCCCATTAAACTTCAGTGGGAGCTGGACTGAGCCCAAGATTGGATCAAATGTGTGAGCTATTCACTCCTGGGATACTATACGTTTCTAGCCCAGTAATAAAAGTTGCTCTGCCTTGGATGCATCTAAAAAAGACCTTTCCTCCCACCACCCTCACCTCATGTTCTTGTCCATCCTTATTGTGTCGGTACTTAAAGGCGTCAGCTATTTGTATATGATACCCTCAGGCATTGTTAATGTGTCTAATAATTCCAAATTATTTCATTTGGCCTTCCTGCTAAAGACCACACATTTAAGGGAGTTGCAACTCTCCTTGCAGTTTGGCACCACAATTAATTTTGTGGGTGTAAACAACTTTGGGAGTGGAAAAGTTGGCATTGTTAGGGCTGCTATTCATCTGGGTGTCCCTGGATATGTCCTTCTTTTTCCACCTAGAATTTTTTTCTGGATGGAAAAAGAAGATGATTTTTGGCCTTTTGTCCCAGCATTCCAGACCTCTGGCAGCCTTGTTGGAGCCAGCAGTTCCTATTGGACTGGGACCATAAAGCCAGAGAAATGACCATTGGATTTCTTCCCCGCCCCTGCCCCACCTCCTCCTTTTTTACAAGGTTTCAGCCTTCTCAACTTTCTGGGAGTTCTGTATCCAAAAATTTGATCCTACTAAACTCTAGCTTAAAACTTAAATTTCTATGGTGCCCACACATAAAAGAACCTCCTTAGGGTGTTAGTAAGTATAAAATAAGAGCACCGCCGGTTTGGTTTGATGCAAAGCCAAAAGAAAGTCAAACAGAAAGCTGTAGCAGAACTGCTTCTTTACCATGGAAGTTAAAAAGTGGTGGATTTTAAGTTGTGCCTTGTTGGATGCACAAAGCGGTAGAGGGATGTGGGGGTGAGGAGCTAAGCTTGACTCTGAGCTCTGCCGATTATCTGCTTTGTAATTTTCAGAAGTTACTTAATTTCTTTGCATTTTAGCCTCCAGCCTCCTCCCGTATAAAATGAGGAGTGGAATAGCTCCTTTTTCTGTAAAGCTCTTTAGAAATATGGCTGAAGAAAACCTAATTGAAGGCCTACCCTCTACGCTCATTAACTCTGGCAGGCAGACAGCTGTATCCCCATTGTGCGGAGACACGCTCAATTCGGGACAAAGAGGCTCAGTGGCACCTCGGAGGATCAGATGCTCGGAGGTGGTTGCTGGGGGGTTGCTGGGGGTGCTCAGCGGGAGCCTCAGAGAGTCTGTTGCAGCAAAGCCCTACTCTGGCACAATGCTGGAGGGAAGACCGTTCCACAAAAGAGAGGTGAACTCGGGGCTTGTTTATTTATGGGTATTGAATGTCTTGCAGCAAGAGTGAGGCTTAGGGAGGTTAGCCTGGTTTCTGAATCAAATACCTGCCTGCTCAAATTCTGTTTGCAGTTTCATATGGATAAGATTCACACAATACGCTATTATATAGTGGGTGCTGGTAACCGGCTGCCACATTCCAACCCTGGAGTCACTGCTCGTCAAGGCTGATAGAAATGACCACCCGTAAGTCATGTAAAACTAAAATATTTGGGAGTTAAAGGCACTATGCAAATATACGGTTATTGCAAGTCAGTGAACATCAGCTCCTAAACGGAGCAGAACAGGATGCAAATCTGTCATCATTTTCCAACTGGCTAGTACTGCATAAGTTATAATGTGAATGAATGAGGCCTTAGTATGTTCTGCTGCAAGGTAAGCTAAGCAATAGCTGATCCCAGAACAAACGGAAACTTTCATTTTATATTAATTATGGTAAAAAGATAGTGGCAGTGTTATGATAAAATGTAAATGAACCTTTTAACACCGCTGGACTCTAGGCCATTTGTATTCTTTGGAGTCTCCCGTTCTTTGTCCCCAAAAAAGTCTGTGTCTACCCAGAGCTCAATGTAACAGAGAGACTGCTGCCTTTTGCAGTTCAGGAGACAGACAAGTTGAACCCAGACATGCAGTGTGAGTGTAACGTACACTTTCTATATGAACCCAAGTTTGTAGCCCTGACAAAGCATGAATGAAGCAAATCTTGTTCAGTCATACAAAATCAAACGTGCGAGGGTCTCTCTCTGCTCACTTGACTGTGTCCAGGGAAAAGCCTAGTAGGTTTAAATTACGCTGCAGTAGCAATTCCTCATCAGTGTGGCTACAGAAATATAGACTATGTTCATCATCTGACGCAGACGCAGAACATCCCGAGGAGATCTTGGAAAACACCCTCCAGCAACTAAAGGTCATTTCTCAAGTGTCTGTCACATGGTATTCCAGAACCTACTGCTTACATGGTCATTAACTTTCATTTAGCTTTTGTTTAACTACATTTCAGATTAAATAGATTCTAGAAGATAATTATGAAATCAAGTTCGCTGAAGGGCAGGCTTTGAAGGAACTGTCATACAGCAGACAGTGAACAGATAATGAACATTGGATCCCCTTTTCCTCAAAGGTAGACTCTGGCTATGTCTAATCCGTGGGACCCAGAGATATGTCCCATCTCCTTGGTCCAGATATGTATCCTGGCCATGTCCTGACTCCCTGTCAGGGCAGCGCAGGCACCAGTACCCCACCTGCAAAGCCTGATGGATGCAGAGACGGTCGAGTGGGTAGCCCATCCCAGCTCTAGCTCCAGTGTAGATAGCTGGTGGCTTTGGGACTGGGCTACATGGTTGCTGAGCCGCTCTCCATCATATTTGAAAAATCCTGGCTGTCTGGGGAGGTCCCCAAAGACTGGAAAAAGGGAAATATTACTCCCATTTTTAAGAAAGGGAGAAAAGAAGACCCAGGGAACTACAGGCCGGTGAGCCTCACCTCTGTGCCTGGGAAGATCATGGAACAGATCCTCCTAGAAGCTATGCTAAGGCACATACGAGACAAAGAGGTGATTCGAGACAACCAGCATGGCTTCACCAAGGGCAGATCTTGCCTGACCAATCTGGTGGCCTTCTATGATGGAGTGACGGCTTCGGTGGACAGGGGAAGGGCAATGGATGTCATCTACCTGGACTTCTGCAAAGCCTTTGACATGGTCCCTCACCACATCCTTCTCTCTAAATTGGAGAGGTGTGGATTTGAAGGATGGACTGTAAGATGGATTAGGAATTTTGGCTGTCCGGACGCAGCCAAAGGGTTATGAGAGAAAGAAAGAGAGAACAAACAGTGGGGTTGGGAGTTCTCCCTTTGAGCAGGGATAAAATGCAGCAGCCATTAAACGGAGTACTAAATATTGCCCTGTGACATGCCGATTGGACACCTGCCCTAAGCGGCACAGTTACTCTGTGCAGCCTGCCCAAAGCAAGCTGAGTCTGATGGTACCAGCAACAGCTCTGGCTTTTTGGAACATGGCTGCTGCAGCAAGCACCAACCTTCAGCAGTGTTACAGAGCGTGAGGTGAGGGTCAAGCCTTAGGTGATTTTGGAAGAGAAGAAGCCTCTGATAAGGAAGGAAATACAAAGAGAATGAGCAGGCACTGCTTTACTGGGAGGCAGGGGGATTATGATACCTCCCCCAGGCCCTTTCCCTATTAGTGCTACCCCGTGGTGCTGTCACATGCTGGCCACCATCCTGAGGAATTCAGGACAGAGCTGCTCAAGTATGTTTGCCAATAGAGATGAAACAGTCTAAAGGCTTGCAGCAATAAGGCATATCCTGGGGGGGAAAAAAAAAAAAAAAAGGTCCAGGCTCTTCCTTACCCTAGGGCAGTTTTTTTTCTGAATCATAATTCGTCTTTTAGCTCTTCCTAGAGTGCCATATAGTTGTGTCAGTCTTTCGCATGACTGCAAGAGCATCATCACGGTCAGGTGGGCTGGGCAGGATGAGGCATTGCCATGAAAGGACACATTACAATCCTGCCTTTCAGGGGAAAAACAACAACAACAACAACAAAAAAGAAGTGGGGTAGACAGGGTGTCACTTAATGACTGTCACAGTCACTGTGCTGGAGCTAATTGTAGCCTTGTTCCCAGCCCGAAGGAGTTGTACAAGTGCTTAGCCATTACCTTTATTGGGCTGACAAAACATCTGGACCAGGTTTTCAAAGCGGCTGCCCTCTGCAATTCACTGTGATGAGGCTGGCCAGTCTCAGTTTCATTTACCACAGGCAAATTTGTTCTCTCTTGCTTGGGAACAACAACAGAGTTAACTCATGACCTGCCAACTTTCCCAAAGCACAGGGCTATGTATTTAGGACAAAAGCATTCAGAGACGGAATTAAGGCAATGAACATTTTTTCTATGATTTCTAGGAATTATCTATAAGCGCCCAGGAAGTACCTAACTCAGCTTTTTTAAAATGTGTGTTTCTGAATGGTTTGCCCCATATGGCAGAGCACAGCTTTCCTTTTTGATTTCCAGGCTCTCGAACCAGAGTAAACCACTCTAATTCCTTCTATTTAATATTTAATGAAACAGAATTCCTATTTCAATTTCCCTTTAATTGGCTGAGTACATTAAGTTATGATGACGGAAAATGACAGATTAAAATGACATGCAGTTTTTATATATATTTTTCATCGAGTTAAAAATCTTTTAAAATCATTAGCGCCATTTTACAGATGAAACAGGGAAGGACAGGGCGGGAAATATCTCATCCCACTGGCACTGGGTGGAGCTAGAGCAGGTGCTGCAGCTGCTCTTTCAGTGATGCTGCCTGATGGCTGTCTAAACATATTTTGATTGATGAGATAAACTGTAAATACATGTTGTAGTGCAACTGTGATGTTCAGTAACCACTTTGCTCCCTTCGCAATATAAAGATTTTAGTGAATGTGTGGGATGGGACATATTTTAAAGGAGACGGTAGGGAATCACAGTGGTATAAACAGTTATAAGGAATGGCCAGTATGTATTTAATGTTGGTGACTATTAGGTCAGCAAAGCACTGAAGTGCATAGAGCCACACAAACTACCCAGGTCCTCCCAGATCAGCCAGTTGTCCTTGGCAATTCAAGGTTGTCTCCCAAGAGGACAGTGTTTCTGTAGTGTTTTGACTAGTCTCACTGTACAACATGCAGGCTTAGGGTTTCCACCATTTTCCCCAAGGACACGATTTCAGAAGCCGAGATCCCCATGTCACATCGGCTTTCCTGCTGCTCTGTCTCCACCTCCCAGAACTTCTTATTCTCTTCCGTGTTGCCTCTCCGTGCCTCTACATCAGACAGGTTTTTGGGCCCTGTCACAAGAGCCAGGCCTCTCAGATGCCTCCAGTAGCATCAGGCCTGGTAATGCCATCTGGTTTTCATCATCACTCTGGCGTTGCAGTGATTGTGGCCTCCCCATCCCGTTCCACACCCTGGAGCACACACTTTAGTCCTGAGCATTAAACCCTGGTCCCATGAGGTCTTTGCCTTGCTCAGCAGGCCCTGGGACAGCTGCCGTGGCCCCTGGGGACGCTTTACACCTGCCCCCAGCGAGTTTCACGGCGCCTCTCTCAGCTTGGATGGCTCTGAGCTGTCACCACGGGTGGTCCCTCTCGGGCCCCTTTCTGTCACGCCTGCGGAAAGGGCTGCGTGGCCTAGGGTTTCCTGTGAAACCGCTTTGTGCAGGAGGCCGTGACACTCTGCTGCCTGCTCGCGGCCCAGAGGAAGCACTGCCACAGGAGCGCTCCCCTCATCTCCACAGTCGCTCGACCCCCTCCTGCCCTCCCGGGAGCTAGGGCGCATATGTCGACGGCCACTGCCCTTCCTGAGAAGCCACCGAGCTGCCACCGACCGCCCTGCCCCTGCGCGGGCTCGCGGAGAACAAAAGCCCGCGCAAACGTCACTCGCTTCCCTCAGCCAATCAGAGCCGGCTCGTACTGGCGGGCGCGGCGGGGTAGGGGCGTACTGCTCGGGGAGGGTGAGTGCCTAGTGCGCCTGCGCGTCCCGCCGGCGGCGGCCTCTTCCTGACTACATTCCCCAAGATGGAGCCGGGCCGGCTCCCCGTGTTTCCTTCCGGCGCGCATTGCGCAGGCGCGTTGGGGTGTCCCTTATTGGCGGAGACGGCCTCGTGCGATTATGACGCCATAGTGCAAGAAGGAGGTGGCAAGGCCGGGGAGGCGGTGGCAGCGGTTCCCGCTGGAGGGAGGGAGGGGCGGCGCGGCGCGGCGCGGGGCGGCGGCGGGGGGCAGCACCTCGCGGGCGCCGGCCGTCGCAAGGTGAGTGCCCGCGGGGCCCGCGCGTCTCGCTCCTCACTAGGGGGGAGCTGCGCGGCCTGGCCGCCGCCCGCGGGGCCGGGCGTCCGCCAGCTCGGCGGGGCAGCGAGGGGGAGCCCCCGCGGCAGGGCGGGCGGAGGGGTGGGCTGTCTCTTTTCCTCCCGCCGCTCCCCGGGGACGGCGGCGGGGCGGGGGTGACGGGGCCGCGGCTGCGGGCCGGGGTGGTGGGGAAGGCCGGCGGTGGGCGCTGCCCTCGGCCCGGGGCCGGGTTTTACCGGGGAGCGGGCCCTGCAGGCGGTTGGCCGGGGACAGAAGCGAGCCGGGCTCGTGGTCAGGGTGTTTGCTCAGGGGCACGAACGAGCACTGGGAACTGCTCGCCTGGAGGAGGCTTTCGGCCAGTGGAGCACTCTTAAGTGGGTCAAGAACACTGTAAGTGGGTCTTGTTTGTAGCCTTCCGTACACTTGTTGCTTGTCAGGGCAAGGAAGTCTGCTGGTGCTGCTAAAATGTTTTTACAGAGGCGATAAAAACAGCAACTCCTGAACTTGCGTAATATGGAAACCTTGCCTTGACTGCAGAGCACTCTGTGTGCGTGTTTGTGTGTATGTGTTTAAGAACACTGGAGTTATCAACAGTAGATAATATCAGTATTTGACGCTAGTGTAGCCACGATTTGGGTATTCCCAGGTGACAGTTAAAGAAACTTTTTTAAAAGTTTTTTGTTTTGTTTTTTTTCCCCCTGAGGGAATCAAGTATTCATCTACTGTTTGCTTAGGATGAGCACCAGAGACGTTGAAACATATGGTAATCGGCTAGGAGACAAAGAAGATATGACAGCTGTTGTTCTTACTGAGCTTTTCAAGCAGCGTTCGTTCTTTGTGTGCGTCTGTCCTAGTCTTACAAATCAGTTGATGTGGTGGCTTTGGCTGTCTGTGTTGGTGTATGTTTAGGAAAACCATTAATATTAAATTATAACTTATGTGACATATAGGCTTTGTCACTTCATGTATGTAAACTATTGTAAGCACCTGTCACATAGCAGAGAAGCTTTTAGATATTCCTTGTTTAAAGATACATTTTGTTCATAGTGGGGCATTGAAATTCTTCAGGCAGTTGAATTGTCTTGTGTATTGCAACTGAGTGTGAATTTTTTTTTAAATGGATTTGGTTTTATAAAATTGTCCGGGTCTTCTGAGCAAATCCTTCTGGACATAATCTGGTTTTCAAGAGTTGAGGTCTTAATGTGTTATTTAAATCTTGTTTTCACTCCTTTGCTGTAGTCAGTGTCACGGACTACTAAATTCCTGGTTAAGTCCTCGCTGTGATCTTTAGAAATCTGGACTACACAGTCCCCTCTCTGACTTATGTTATAAATTCAGCTTTCAGAAGCCTTTTTGTAGCACTTCAATAGTGAGGTGCTTGCTTTCTACAGAACCCTAATGAGACTACTTCAAATTTGGTGGTAGCTGCTGTAACAGAAGAAAATACATTTGTGATCAACAGAGGTAGATATGTCATGGAATTATGCGTGCAGTGTGGTCCTAAAACACAGCTTGTTTTCCTTGTTCCTCAGCTATGAGCTAATATTGTTTATACAAGACAGGAAGTGATTGTGTTGTGGGTTTGTTTTTCCTTTTCTTGTGGGGGTACTAGCCAGGTCCAGTTATGAAGATTTTGTGCTGTGACTAATGTTACAGGGATAACTTGCTACCTGTAAATTTCAGCTGTGTTGTGACACTTGCGAAGACTGTGAATGTGTATTTGTAGACAACCTGAAAGAAGTTCATTGTGTTGAAAGTGTAAGATTAGTTGATAAAATATGTAAATAACTCCCCTGTCTGAGCTGACAACTAAATATGGTTAAATAAGCCTGTGGATGAGGTTGTTGGCAGCTTCATGGTGAAAACCACGGAGAATAGTTGCTAATGTGGAAAACTGAGTTGGAATTAGTGATGGAGGAGGTAAAAGCTGCATCCCAACTTAGTCCAGATTTTCAAAATTATGCTTTCTGAGTATAATTCAGATACGAAAAAATTATCTGATGTGAAGGGGAAGAGTGTATTTTTGGCATACTTAAACAAAACCTTTCATGCTGAAAGTTCCTTCAACAGATTCTTATCTATTGTATGTATGTTCTCAAACATAATTATAAAATGTGGTGAGTATAGGAGCTTAGATTGTATCCAGCCTTCGAGAGAGACAGACACAAATGAAGGGCTCCCCCTTGCCCCTCTACCCCAGTCGTTGCACCAATGGACTTGTATCAGTGGTGTTGAACTGATGGCAGTACTACTAGTTTGCTCGAGTGACTAGTGAGCCGTGGCTTTGGCAATTGTGGGTGAGATTCAGACTTGAAGCCTGACTCCTGGTTACAGGATAAAAAGGCTGGAGTTTGAAAAGCCTGTGCTTGCTCTAGGCAAGAGTTTCTGTTGATTTGTCATGACGGAAAATTAATGGAAATTGGCAGGGCATGTAATGCCAGTGATTTTAATGCTCAGATCTCTGCTGTTATCTTATGTCTTTAGTTGCATGTTCAAGGAGCCGTGTCAAGCAGTCATGTACAAAAGATACGCAATATCAGGCACTAAAAATTTTGCGAGTTCTACAGGTTTCCGGTTGTGTAACCGTTTTGTCCAAGACTGTGCAAAGAAACAAGGATTGCTTTCGTCAGTGGGGATGCTGTATGTGCATGAGGAAAATCTTGATAAGGAAACTTCAGGAGGTCGTTGGATTATTGTGCCATCTGCAATTCAAATGCTTAAATAGAAGTAGTTCTGAAATGGAAATAGCAGTTTTGAGTATTTATGATTTAAAAGTGTCTGTGTCTGAGTCATTCAGTTAATTTTCTGGCAGACGGTGTTGGTAGATTTGAAAAGATGTTACACAAGATAATGGTAATGATTATGAAAAAGTATTTGGGACAGCGTTTAAAGGGAAGAATATTACTTTAAATTGTATCATTCTACGATAAAACTTATTTCAAATGCATTATCCTTTCTATAAGACATGGTACCCTAGGCAGTTGTATTCAACGTGGTGACCAGCTGTCTTTGCTTTTTAAAAAATGTTTGTCAAGACAAGTTCAATAAAGAAACTGGTTTTCAAAAATTAAGAATATGGAGACAAACAAGGTACTAGTTTTGCTCAAGGTACTAGTTCTGCTTCTTCAGAAAACAGATTTCTGACAACATTTTTAACTTTCACTTGTTTATTTGAATGTGCTTCTACCAGAACATTTTGCTTTTGAAGTAACATGCTGCATATCAGTATGTAAACTAATAAGAGGCAGGAGGTGTGGTGTTTCGACATAGTTCCTGTTGCAGTGCTTTGTAAAGAATGACCTCCTGCCTTCTGTGTGGCAGAGTGAGAGATTAAGACCTTTATGATCGGGGATCTGTAAAACTGAGCTGGAGTTTAACTTGCCCAATGATTACATGTGTTTTCTGGAAAGTTTGTCTTGATGGTTTGACATAAAAATAAAATCTTTATCGTAGTCCAGTCTGAAGATGAAACTCAAGGTTTCCTTTTGGGACACAGTAACAATCTTTATGTATACAGAAGACTGCTCACTGTGTTGCCATGTGGCAGCTGGTAATAAGCAGACAGCCTCTCTCAGGAAAGGAGGTGTGACAACTTATACTGCTGCTGCTGGATTTGAGAAGTAGCAAAGAACTTGAAATGAGGAGGTGTTGGCAAAATTAAGGTGCTCAGAATTTAGAAGAGGAAATATTACATATTTAATACTAATTTGCCCTCTGATTTAACATGATTTTCAATTATAACTTGTCACAGTTTAAAGGCCACCACACAGCCTCTTGGTGAAAAACCTCATGGGCTGAGGCAAGGGTAGGGAGGGTTCTCTCACCACTTATGGTCACAGGCAAGAAATAGACTTGGCTTGGGAAAACACAAACCCAATTTAATTCTTTAACAATAGAAAACGGAGCAAGATAATGAGAAAGAGAACTACATCTTAAAAAGGCACCTCTCCCCCACCCCTCCCTTCTTCCCAGGCCCAAAGGCTTTGTTCCCGATCTCTCTACCTTCTCCCCCTGGAGGCACAGGGGGCAGGGAATGGGGGTTGCGGTCAGTCCATCCCGTGTTGTCTCTGCCGCTCCTTCCTCCTCAGGGGAGGCTCCTCACAGCCTTCCCTGCTCCAGCGTGGGGTCCCTCTCACAAAAGAGTCCTTCTCAAACTGCTCCAACGTGAGTCCTTCCCACGGGCCGCAGTTCTCCACTAACTGCTCCAGCATGGGGCTCTTCCACATATTCACGGCCTCCTTTGGGCACAGTTCCTTCTCCCACCATGGGGCCCTCCATGGCTACATCTCCATGAGCTGCAGGCGAGCTCTGCTCTCCGTGGGCTGCGTGGGGACAACGTGTGTCACCAGCTCTTCACCACGGGCTGCAGGGGAATCTCTGCTCCGGCACCTCCTCCCTCTCCTTCCTCTTCACCGACCTTCATGTCTGCGCAGTTGTCTCTCTCACATCTCGCTCCTCTTTCTGCAGCAGGGTCTTTCGCTGGCTCCTGAGGAACTCCCGGCTCTCAGGCGGGGGCTGCACTGGGTCGGCTGGGCCGTGGTGGCAGCTTTGAGTTTTTGTATTTGTAGATTAGTGGTCTCTTGAGCAGATTAAATATGTTGTAGGGATGGTGGGTATAAAATAAAGTCAGATGGCAGTTGCATTTGTTGTTGTGTGTAGCCGTGATTACTCTTGTATTCTAGAGTTACAGTCCTCTGATGCTCTGTTAGTAGAAGAGAGAGTCTCTTTTTCTGGCCATGCAGGATTCTTTGGCCTTCTGTGAACTGGATGTATGTCAGCAAATGTTTCGGGACTTTCAGGGCTGCCTTGTGGTTAAATTGCTTGCAGAAAGGTGTCTTAAAATGTATAGGTAGTGTATAAGGTTCACAGGACATGTAATTGTCAGTGTAGAAAAATTTGCAACATGGATCAGATGGATTTCGGTAGCTGTGAAAATGCAGTGGAGTCTGCTGGGGTGTGCCAGCTGCTGTAGCTCACTGTGAACAGGACTAATTAAGCCCTTGTGAGAACAGAAAATAGGCACTATTTACAGGAAGAAAGTGTTGGAA
>WKFP01014941.1:494382-507906 GCA_011057875.1 Pterocles orientalis | reverse complement strand
ACTCAAGGTTTCCTTTTGGGACACAGTAACAATCTTTATGTATACAGAAGACTGCTCACTGTGTTGCCATGTGGCAGCTGGTAATAAGCAGACAGCCTCTCTCAGGAAAGGAGGTGTGACAACTTACGCTGCTGCTGCTGGATTTGAGAAGTAGCAAAGAACTTGAAATGAGGAGGTGTTGGCAAAATTAAGGTGCTCAGAATTTAGAAGAGGAAATATTACATATTTAATACTAATTTGCCCTCTGATTTAACATGATTTTCAATTATAACTTGTCACAGTTTAAAGGCCACCACACAGCCTCTTGGTGAAAAACCTCATGGGCTGAGGCAAGGGTAGGGAGGGTTCTCTCACCACTTATGGTCACAGGCAAGAAATAGACTTGGCTTGGGAAAACACAAACCCAATTTAATTCTTTAACAATAGAAGACGGAGCAAGATAATGAGAAAGAGAATTACATCTTAAAAAGGCACCTCTCCCCCACCCCTCCCTTCTTCCTGGGCCCATCGGCATTTTTTCCCGATCTCTCTACCTTCTCCCCCTGGCGGCACAGGGGGCAGGTAATGGGGACTGTGGTCACTCCATCCCGTGTTGTCTCTGCCGCTCCTTCCTCCTCAGGGGAGGCTCCTCACAGTCTTCCCTGCTCCAGCGTGGGGTCCCTCTCACGGGAGAGTCCTTAACAAACTGCTCCAACGTGAGTCCTTACCATGGGCTGCAGTTCTCCACTAACTGCTCCAGCATGGGGCTCTTCCACATATTCACGGCCTCCTCGGGCACAGTTCCTTCTTCCAGTGTGAGGTCCTCCATGGCTACATCTCCATGAGCTGCAGGCGAGCTCTGCTCTCCATGGGCTGCATGGGGACAACGTGCGTCACCAGCTCTTCACCACGGACTGCAGGGGAATCTCTGCTCCACCACCTCCTTCCTCTCCTTCCTCTTCACCAACCTTCGTGTCTGCGCAGTTGTCTCTCTCACATCTCGCTCCTCTGTCTGCCGCAGGGTCTTTCGCTGGCTCCTGAGGAACTCCCAGCTCTCAGGAGGGGGCTGCACTGGGTCGGCTGGGCCGTGGTGGCGCCTTTGAGTTTTTGTATTTGTAGATTAGTGGTCTCTTGAGCAGATTAAATATGTTGTAGGGATGATGGGTATAAAATAAAGTCAGACGGCAGTTGCATTTGTTGTTGTGGGTAGCCGTGATTACTCTTGTATTCTAGAGTTACAGTCCTCTGATGCTCTGTTAGTAGAAGAGAGAGTCTCTTTTTCTGGCCATGCAGGATTCTTTGGCCTTCTGTGAACTGGATGTATGTCAGCAAATGTTTCGGGACTTTCAGGGCTGCCTTGTGGTTAAATTGCTTGCAGAAAGGTGTCTTAAAATGTATAGGTAGTGTATAAGGTTCACAGGACATGTAATTGTCAGTGTAGAAAAATTTGCAACATGGATCAGATGGATTTCAGTAGCTGTGAAAATGCAGTGGAGTCTGCTGGGGTGTGCCAGCTGCTGTAGCTCACTGTGAACAGGACTAATTAAGCCCTTGTGAGAACAGAAAATAGGCACTATTTACAGGAAGAAAGTGTTGGAACAGGCAGAGCCCAAATCATTGGCTCAAAGGTAGCTTTAGACAGCAGTAAGCAAGATAGTAGACAATTTACTTGCAGAATGGTTTGAAAGTCAAGTCCGAATACTGAAGATGGATATTGCAGTGTTCTGCTGGCAGATCTAAGTACATTGGAAACTCTGTTGAGACCTGCTGCAGGAAAGGCTGCGTTCTTTTTTTGTTCTTATTCTCTTCTTTCTGGCCGTATGTTATCTCAAAATAGTTAGCACTCGAGCTAATGCTGAAAACCAAACTTATGCTAGATATATATGTCGTAAAGTTACAATGTTGCTGGGATTTGGATAGGTCATGTAAAAGTCTAGCTTTTAAAAGCTAGCATGTAAAAGTCTTTGCCAAGGTGTATTGTTGTTTTTGTAAATGTAGCTATGATTGTCTGCATATATTCAAAGGTAAGGTGTGGCTAGGCTGACTTATAAATACACAAAAGCCATTTTCTGTATCTGTTCATCCAATTTTCATCCTTTTCTTCATAACCAAATTAAATGCTCTTTCCCCAGCCTGTTTGGTTCCATCTGCTTAGAGGGTTGCAGAGACTGCCGTTCCTTGTTTGAAGCCAAGGTCAATTGTACTGCTCTGTTTAGGTCTAGAGGATGACAATTTATATGCTACACGTTTCGTTAGGAGATTGCTGGGTGTGTTAAGCAACTCTCCTGCAGCTTTTGGGTGAGGGTAATTTTGTTGGCAGGAACCTTTAGTGGGCTTTTCTCCGTCTTAATTACAGCGTTCCAGTGAGGTTCCTGTTTTAGCTCCTTACTGGTGGATATGTTTATGGCTGGACTAGTATGATTTTCTCAAAATGTTGTCATAAGTGTGTTTTAGTAAACTGAATGTTTGTCAGATTGGAATAAACAGGCTGTTCTTCTGGAGGGAACATGCCATGGACCTTCTTGCTGTATGAAATATTTTCTTCACCTAATTCTGCAGACTTTATATTAAAGGCACTTAATTTGTGCTCTTTTGATTTATTGTGCAAACTACTTGGGGTGATACTAGGTTTCGGGATCTGTTACCATCATAAGGACTCCAAGCCAACATATGTCTATACGTTGTTTGAGTTTTTGTAAAATGCAGAACTTCTGATGAAAATGTAATAATTGAGTTGAGGCACTAAAAGCTACCTTCTGAGAGCAAATACCACCTCTGGCTTCTTAGATGAAATCTGAATGGTGAAATTCCTTTAGCTAGTGGTTGAATTCCTTTCGCCAATCTTTAAGTCCTGCTTGTACTAGAAATACTTATATCTGTGTCTCCCAGTCTGCAGTGGGAGCTGTTTTAAAAAGCTGTGCAGTACAAAGATAAGTATATCTGAGGCTCGCTATACTCTCAGTCATGAGAGTATTGGCAAGCCTTTACCTATAGGGAAAGGGATTTAGCATTTGAAATGAGGAGGTGGATGGCTAGTAGGACTTGTGATGAAGAGCTGCTGAACAAGCATTTCAGCTTCTCTCAGCTGACAGTTCAGGTATGCTTTTGTTGTGAAGAATACTGCACTGCATTTCCTAGTGGGCTACTGTGGACACTTAGTGGTTGCCATCCCCTGCTGTAAACTGAAGTACTTTTTCTATTTTCCTTCCTATAACACTTTAATTTGTGTCTTGGTCTCCATGGCTGGTGGAATTTGTGGATATGCATTACTTAGACAAATACTAGTGCTGTGGAGATAAGTTAGTGGTGGTGGAATCTGATACTTTCTGACATTATGGGATCGTACAGCCAATTTGCTTGTGAAGTGTGCTTTGCAAATTGCATTAGTTTAAGCAGTTGTTTGTGTTCCCTAGAACAGCATATAGCGTTTCAAGGCTGGTAACAGCAATGTTCTGCTGTTCTCAATATTAATCTTTTAGGCAAATCGTTTTTGTTTTAATGGAACGTGACTGTAGAAATAAAAGGAAGAGCCTATTCATAATTCTTACTAAAGTAGCTGTGTGACAGAGTGCCAGCTATTGGCTATCTGCCTGCTGTATCTTCAGTGAGGAACAAAATGGATTATTTTCCAGGTGGGTGTTCTGACAGTTAAGCATAATAAAGTCAACAAAGGCTTTACTTAGTGGTTTTCTGACCTTTATGTAGTCCGAACTAAGAGGAGGATGCTGGAAAAAGGCTTGTGTCCTGAAGATTTTAAGGTCTGTTGTTAAGTGCAACTGCTCTTTGACTTCCTTCTCTGACCTTTTAATAATTGGCAGCTGTATGAATTCTGCAGCGTTACAGAAATAGTTCAATAATGAATGTGTTATAAAAATCCTTTCCTTTTTGCAAGCCTCATGATGCGGTGAAGGCTAGGTAGCTTAGACTTGATTTGTAAGATATTTCTTAAGGGGCAATTTTCACATTTTTTGTATAGAAGTGGAGTACTAAATTTCTCTGACCACCTGATAATTGTGAATAATTCATTTCACTCCTAGGAAGGATATAAAGGAGGATTTTTCAGTGGTGGTCTTTTTTGTTCTCTTTTTAGGTCATCCTCCAGAAACACAGTGTAATTTTCCAAAGTCTCCTTTTCTTTTTATTAGGAGTCTTCATAGGTGTTCTAGCATTCTTACATCAACTAGGACTGTAGAGAAGGATGATCAGTAATGAAACATTAGAATTTTCTGGGTTACAGAAATCCAAGGTTTGATTCAGTAGGTGACTTGTTGCTAAAATATTTGGGAAAATGTGTATTGACCTTAGCTACTGGATCTGTAAAACTCTTTTAACTGGGCCTTGATCCTATATGCTGGAGCTTAAAGGTAGGATATTTCCTGTCTTTTAGTGGGAAGGCAAACTCAGAATTTTGAGTTGAGCTGGTCCTTGGTAGAGAGCAAGAGGGGCTGACCAAATTTCACAGCACTTGCAGAAATGTTTGACCAAAACATCTAACTAGCGCGTGATGCTGTTGAAAATGCCAGTTATGTCAACTGGTTTGGAAGGGCTCCAGCATACAGGTCAGGGTGGGGAGAGGGAGATGATACATAAGACTGTCAGAGATGATACTGAAAAGCCTCACATACTCAAATAAGGTTAGGGTTATGTAACAGTACAGCTCTGCATGACTGTGAGGAACCTAGGTCCACTTTGGGTTTTGACCAGCAGTTTTAAAATGCTGTTGGTAAAGTGGTACAAGATGCTCAGAGAAGGACATTAGTTTTTCATTCTTCCATGTAAGCCCTTTCCAGCTCACTTTTTCTGTATTAGTTAACAAGTTCAAATACCCCCTTGTTACACATCACAGTAAAGTCATTGTGGAAAACAAAGCATGATCGCAGAACCCATGACTGTTTTCCTCTGAAAACTCATGTCTTGGCTCTGTTTCAATAGTTAATTATTGTGTAAGTGCCTGAGGGCTTATCTGCCTGCAAGACTCACATTCATGTTTTGTGCAGTCTAACATCGTTTTTGAGAAGGTACAATTCCACATTCCTGTTCTTTTAGCAGTATGTATGATGTGTCCGGTAGTTCTTGTAGTACTGCCTGAAATCTTACTACCTTTTGAGATGCTTTATCCCTATGTAGAGATTAGAACTCCCTTAAAACTTGGAGATCCTGTTCTGAGGTAACAGAATATTTGAACACTTTCTCATGTCAAGCTGAAGGGACTCCTGAATTGGGTGGTAATCTAAGTTACTCTTTGTATTAAATGAACAGTTTATAAGCATATTATTTGTTACAGCTTTTGAAGTCACAAGTAACAGTGGTGGCATTTGGGGTTGACCAAAGCATAGTTACATAATTCTTATTGTAGAATGATGTTTAGTCATACTAATGATGAAGTAATTGAGAATTACTGGCACTTAAAATTAATTACTAGGCAGACATAAAAAGGAAAGGTGTAGAAGGTGTGCATTACTGCTGCTTGCATTGGACACTGCTTTTTCAGGTGATGTGACAGGTAATAGACCTGTATAAGCATATTGTGCTGATGATGATCCAGTTGCTAAGCAAAAATGCGGGATGTGTATGCTAAAACTGCTTGTCTTCAGCCATTGTCCATCTGTCTTTATTTGTCTTTGAACTTCTGATTTGATTGTGCTGAAAATCTTGGATCATCTGGTAAGTGGTCTAGAGAATTGGTTATATTGGGAGTCAAGTAGTCCGTTAGCAAAAAACGATTCTGCTTTCTGTTGGAAATATTGAAAAGAAAGCCATACACGTTGAAGGCTTTAAATTGTTGGGTATAAGACTTCCTACAAAAATATTACCAGCACTTATTGCACATAGTATAATATGTGTAATGTTTGAGCCAGTTTTTCTGACTTGGGTACTACTTGCAGTACGGGTGAAGTAGGTTGTATAACTTAGAAACCTTCCCTCCTCTGCTGGAGTGCACTGAATGTCAGTTTGAAGCCGGTATAAGTGCTGTATGCTTTACAGCTCCAGTGACACAAGATCCTAAGATTAAACTCAACCTTGATTTATTGAAATTTTTAGGCTTTAACAACATGCCACAAAGTGAAGCAGAGAAAATGTAAATGTATTACAAGAAAAGTCGTCTGTGTTCCTTGCTGTTTTCGTGCTGGAATATTTATGTCGGAGAGAATCTCTCCCAAGCTCTTGATTTCAAACTCCCATGTGGACCAAAAGCAACATTGTATGTGGCTTGACAAAAGTCCTTTCTGACGAACTTTAAGTGACCTGAGGCAGATTAACATGCAGATTAATGTATTTGGCACTAATAAATCAGTTTTAATAAGTAGTGAGGCATAGATTTGTTTGCCAAAGTTTGAATGAAATATGGTATCTGGAGTTACATTGAATTATTTAGTTGAAATGGTTAAATTTCCTGCTTTACTTGGTTTTGTGCTCATGCATCTTTATACAATTTATCTGTAACTATGTGGAGTTTAAGTCAAAGTTCTATCTTGGTGAGCGAGTCTACAAAAATCAAAGGATTCTAATTTGAATGGAATGCGTGCCGTTTCATCATCTACTGTAAATGTTTAATAGCCGCTGTGTAGCGTGCATACACTAAGGATTTTTTTTTCTCATCTGCATACATTTTTTTATCTAGTTTGAAACTAACTTGGAGAAACAGCCTTCATGTTGATGTCACGTCCTTCTGGTAGGAATGTTGGACTGTAACATTCCCAAGTTTGGACACAAACCTTAAGAAACTGTGACAAGTTTGAAGTGCGAGAAATTGATCTATGCTTCCTCGCAAGGCAGCACAGCTCTTTGTCAGAAGGCAGTAACAAATTAGAGGTAAGGAATACTGTGTGTTCTGGGGAAATGTATTTTGGTGGTTATGATAACTTCTGTGTGTTACTTATCAGGGAAGATACAAGATCTGTTTGTTTCATTGTTCTAAGTTTTATTTCTCAGGACTGAGGCTTGCAAGAAATTTGTGCCTTTCTGAAACAAGGTGACAATGTGACAAGCTTGGCTTTCACATCGGTGTCAGTAGTTGGGGTGAGTGCTAGGTACATGCATGAGAGTATAAACTGGTCAGAGGCAGGACTTGACTAGTCATTCCTTTCTTTTTCTGGAAGGAAACTATAGCAGTGTATCAGGTATTTGGTAGGGTTGTTTTTTTGGTTGGTTTGGTTTTTTGGGTGTGGGGGTTTTTTTCCAGGTTTGTGTTGTGGCTTTTTTTGTGGTTGAGTTTTTCTGATTTTGTTTTGGAGGTTGTTTTGTGGTTTGGCATTTTTGTTTTTTTGGTGGTTATGGGCTTTTTGTTTTGGTTTTGTCTTTTTTTTAGTTTTTCCCTAAACCTTTGCTCTTACTGTTCTGACTTTGGCAATGGAAATCAATGACATCAAATTGCTGTGTGACAGTTTCAACACTATTCATGGAAGAAGGCAAAAATCATAGTCATAGGTTAATAAATGTTATCTAATCTATACGTAAAAATCAAAATTGGGGCACACTGGGTGTTTTGATTTCCTTGAGTCTCTGGAAAAAGGTGAGTCATTCCATTGAGACTTGGAATTCCAGAATAGCTATAGCATAAACCAGACCGGGTCAAACTAGAAATCCCTCTGGTTTAGGATGCCTTTATTGTGGAACTGCTGTTTAAGCTTCTGCCCATGAGACTCTCTGGCCACCCTTGTGTGTAACCCAAGTAGGCTGCATGGTATCCACGCAGTCTGCCTCCAAGCCGTGCAAGAGAAACATCTTTACGTTCTAATGCTCACCTTGCTCAGTTTTCTTGCCCTTGTGTCCCACCCATGCACAGAATGGCAAGACCTCCTGCCTGAAGCGGAGAGACCAAGAAGCTTTGGGCTGGTTTGTGCTCTGCAGATCTGTGTTTCACTGGAGATAAGTTGATGGGTAGTGTGAGAGTGGTGCTATGGGTGTGTCCATGGTACAGTTCACATCATGTGTCCCCCTGCTGCAGCATGAAATCCTGATGTGTATGTGCCAAGTAGGAGCACCTCTTACCGAGGCTTTGACTGTGCTTTGTCCTTAACCTTTCTATTTATTCCCTTTGAGTCTGAAGCCCAGCCAAGTTTGCAGGACCCACCTACTGGTTCCAGCCAAGCTGGCCATTCAGGGGAGAATGAACAAACTTGGCAAATAAGATTCTGGCAGCTATCGGGTTTTTCTGTTCCCTTTTTGTCTTATAAAAGTTGCTGGCCAAAGCATCTCAGGGTAATGCCTACTGGCTTCTTAGATGCATTTGAGGAGTTATTGAAATTGTTAGGTTTCTTTGCTTGGTGTCCCTGAGAAATGTTCTCTTTCAACACCTCATGCTTTCTTCTGTGGGGTTTTTAGTTTTCTGTCTCATAAAAATCTGACTTCTTCCCTGTTTTGTTTTGATTCATTAGGTCCCTTGCTGTTCTTCCTAAGAGAGGACTTTAAGGCTTTAGTAAGGATGCCCATACCTTAAGGGAGGAAAGTAGCTTCTAAGCATGAGTATGAAAGCAATACATCATAGACATGCACTAGTATTTAGGGGCTTCTAGAGCTAGAGGTGGCTTAATGTGCTTAACACTGTTTGATGGATTTGTCCTGTGAGTTTGTTCAGTTTCCCTGTGAATCCTCCTGTAGCAAGGAATTAAAGATTAACGTGTTTGCAGTGTCAAGAACAAATTCTTTTTGTGTTTGAGGTTGCCATCTGCTAGCTCTGTGACCTTACCTCGGCCAACTGGCAGTGCTTGGTATTTTTACTTTTTCTTGGTTTGGGTGGTGGTGGTGTTGTAGACATGAAGATTGTGAAGCATTGTGCTGTGTTGAAATCTTACTACAGTATTGAGTGGTCAGATCTGGTTTTAAATAAAACTTCTTTTGCTCTTGTAAAGCAAATCCTTTGTCAAATAATTTAGTAAATGTGTAAAATGTGAAGTAAAACAGCTGAACTGTTACTGATTAACTAGCACATGATAAAAATAGGTATCAGATTTTTGTATTTCATAAATCCAAGGCTTGTGTCACTTTATACTCTTGTTTCCTTAAATACAGCTGCTTGCTTGTCTACATTGGTCAGGGCTTGCCTGGTTATCTGGGCCGGTCAACTGTCCCCCAAGATTTTACTTCTGTTCTGACATGCTAAGTTTGCAACACTGATTATTGACTTAGGACTTACAGGTCTGTTGGTGTCTACATTTTTCTGAAAGCATACATGCCACTACTTTGCTGTCAATACGATCAATAGTGGAGGAACCTTTCAGGCTTTTTGTAGTAGTATACTTGGGGAATTTTAGAAGTGGGTAAGGCAGTGTTTATGCTCTGTTTACATCTTACCTGTGTGTAGAGTTCTTGGCTAGGTTTCCAAGTGCTTTTTTGCATACAGGTTAGTGGTTGCTCCTACGTGTAGCACTCAGTCTCTACCGAGTAGCTTGGCCTGCACTTTCTCAGTAATGATCATAGCTGTCTGTACACATCAGATGAATCTGAAGAGCTGTGTTGCCTCTCTGTCACAGCCACCAATATGGTAGTTAGTCTTTGCACCAAAATGGTACTGCATAGCTTATTTTCCCTACAGAAGGAGAACAGACTTACTCTAGAATGCAATCCCTTATTTGCTAACTTAATTGATAGTAGGTATTGTGTCAGCATAAGGTATTTCTTCTGTACGGAATAGCTTCTTTGAGTAGTTCCACATGTATTAACACACCTTACAGGTGGAGTTGGGCTGGGATTAAGAGAACCTTCAGTGAATTTTTGAAAACTAGGGCAAATAACTATTTGGCAGTTTGCTGACCCAGTTCTTGCTCTCTGCTAGTGTTCCTCCTGTCCAGGCCCTTGTCCAGGAAATCAACCCAAATTCCTACCCTTCCTACTCTTAAGAGCATGAATGCTTATCACCTCGTCCATGCTTCCTTGCTGTTCGTTGGGTTTCTTAAATCGAGTGTCTTCTATGAGGTCTAGAACTTCTTTTTGCAAAAAGAAAGTGAAGACAGTGACTGCTTAGCTCACTGGTTTTTCTGTTTAGGTGCTGCTCTGTTGTAGGAGTGTGTATGTACATGTATGAAAGGTCTTTTAGTTCAAAACAGCATTGGCCGGGTCACCCTGGCACAGAGAGTTCCCTCTGAGGAAAGAATGTATTACAAGTTCAGATAGCCCGTTTGGTTGCTTTGTTATTATATTGTAATTTTCCTGTAACACTGTAAAGATTGACGATGCTCTTTAGGGTTGCAAAATGGGAGAAGGAATAGAGGACTCCATCCGTGTTGTTACATTCTTTTTTTTTTTATGGGCAAAGAGGAGCCACCCCGTGTGTGTGTCTGCGTGTATATAAAAGCAATGTGCAGGTAAAACCAAGAATTAGTGTAATGGAAATCTTAACAGTCCAACTTCAGAATCATTAGCCTAGATTTAACCCCTGATGAAAAAGAAGAATATTGTGTTAGAATACTTACATACTGGAAAATGTTGCCAAATGCACCTAAAATTGTAACACATGCACTTTTTGGTTTCTGTCCTTTCTCCTGGATTTACTTTCACCCTTCCACTGCTCCTCTGGGTCTTTAAGTCAGGAACTTTGGACTGCTGGAGAGGGTAATGGGAAGCTGGCAGCCTCAGGAGTCCTTTGTTGGGAGAAATATGGTATTGATGTTGCCTTTTTCTTCTTCCTCCCCCTAGGATTCACTTACTGGGTTTGGGGTTTTTTTTATATGTTTGCTAACATACTTTCATACCTCTTTCTTTTTTCACTGGTCTACATCTCCCAGTTATGTCTGAATTAACATATGTAAAGGGCACTGTATATAGTAAGTTACTGTTTCTTTGTTGCCTCTAAAGCCAGGTGTGTGCAGCTCCATGCCTGCATTTTTTTTTTAACTGTTAGTGAGTTGTTTATAGCCATGGGGTCTCCAGTGGCAAGCCTGTGCCCCATGTCTTATCCCTGCAGGACTGCATCCTGTCCTCATGGCCTCTGCTGCCATGCTAGGCCCATATTTCCTGACATCATTGTAATTACCTCTTTTTGTAGAGGATAACTGGAGGTTATATCACTCCAAGGTAAACAAAAGTAAAATAAATTAGCCATAGAGATCTAGTTAATTAGAGAACCTGCTGGCAAAGCTAAACTGAGTAAAAGGCGGGTCAAGAAAAGCTCTGGCAGAGCAAGCCTTGGTCTTAAGGCCTTGCAGCTCAATATGGAGCTTATGGCCTGCTGCTAGCAACGGTGCTGCTGCATTGAAGGTTTGCATGGTAATGATTTTCTCCCCCGTTCAATGTCTGAAAATTGCTGCCTATCACTCGCAAGTTCAGGAAGGGTGTTGTCACCCTCGTATGACTCCAGGCTCCTGAGCAGGACCAACTTAGAGGATTCTGGAGGCATCCTCTCTTTTCTCTCTTCTCTTGCCTTGTGGTGACCTGTGTAGGTCTGAGGGTAGCCAGTAACACTTTATTGTGATATTGTTTAGTGCCAGTGCCTCACATAATGGTCTTGTATTTTCTTTTATGAATTTTATAATTACAGTAAATGCTGTATTCTGTCCATGATAAAAGCAAAGTGAATGTCTAACTTCAGCTTTTTCTGTTTTATGTGAAATTATGGTTTTGTTCCTGTTTTGTAATAAGGTATTTTTCTAAGTGTAAATATTAAGTCTGTTTTATTTGAAAAATTTTTTTTGCTTAATCTCCTGTTGTCACTGTCTTCTCTTGTGAGTTATCTACTGTAAATGGTTTGACATAACAAAATAATCTTTATTTTCCTTTAGTGGTGCTGACTGTTACAGTGTTACAGCCAGCCCTCATTTTACTGAACAAGCAGTATAGCTCTGTTACCAAAGGATGGATCGCAGTTACGTGCTTCAAAGTAGGGACAGTATATTTTTAACTGAAAGTATGTAGAAGTGAAGTGCTCCTCATTGACACAGCTCACTTAGAGCATTTTTTCTTAGACAATTGCAGTGTGTGTTTGGGGAGAACTTTTTTTTTTTAAGTTAGAAGAGACATGGATGAGACCTGCCTCCCTGCCCCAGTATGGCTCTCTGAATGCATCAATAAGTGATATTAAGTCATGCAAAATGCTTGATGTATATGCTCCCAAAATGCTTTGTGGTTACTTGAAAATTAACTTGGAGCATGTTTATGGTCTTGATTGCACTGCAAGCTGCGGCTATACAAGCAAGAGCCTCTGCAGGGAACAGTTATACCGGCAAAATTTGTTATGCCAAGATGGTAAACCAAACCACAGCAAGATGACTCTGTGTGAGTGTCTTGGTCTAGGCCTTGTAGATGTGTTTTGAGTTTAAGCTACATCTTTACTTCAGAGGCTTACATGTATACAGATAACAATTTTGGTTCTTAGAATTTTAGCAGTAATCTCAAGTATTATAAGTAGACTGGGTGTTTTGCCATCTCTCCTTAGTTATAGGACAGTAGAAAGTAAAAGATTAACTTAACATTTCTGCTTTTGCGTAACGTCAGTGGTATATTGTGGTATCAGTGTCCTTGGTCTTGTTTCAGAATTCAAGATGATTTCAAAAAACATTATCAGGAAAGAAATGTTTATCTGAAAGAGTGGCACTAAATGGTAGAGGAGACTAGAGTTCATTTCATCTTATTTCTTAACTTTCAACAATTATTATATTTTAAAAAACAAATTATTCTCTGGCTATTGCATTGAGGAAGTAAAGATACATAATAATAGCTTTATTTGGTCATGCCTAGATCTTAAGCCATTTGACTAAATTAAGTGCAGTCTAGTTATAGTAGATCTGTCTCTCTTGAGTTTTGGTGTTTAAGAATGTATCTGAAAAAGATGCTGCACCGCTTTTTTGATCTTGGACTAGTACAGTGCTGTGGGAGTGGACGCTGGTTATTCGTACAATGTCTTTGTAATGTTTTTGCTACAGAAAAGTAGCAAATTTTTAGAGCTGTCTGACTTGGGGCAAAGCAACGTTATGGTTTTTGAGGAGAGGAATATAAGCTGTTTTCAACTGAAGAAATGCCATTGTTGAACACAAGTAAAGGAGTAAGTTTTCTTTGTTCTTTTTTTTTTTTGGTGGACCAAACCTGTCAGCTACAAGTAGAACACTGATGAGCAAGCTCACAACCTCGTGAATAAAGCTTATCAAGATTATCAGCAAAGCTAGAAAGTAGGTGCTTCCAAAAACTGGGAAGAGTGTGATGGTCAGCTTTTTGCAGCCAAGCTTCTGAGATCCTGACCACTGTATTAAAATCAGTAATTTTTGGTAAGGTGTCTGGTTTGTTATGCCAAGAGTGGTCTGCAGCTGGTCAGCAGGTCATAATAAAGGCTGTGGTATGTACATATATGACAATAAAAGACTTGGGCCAACAGATAGCTGTCAGTCCTTAACAGATTAGGAAAATACTGCCTATAAAATACATAAATAATTAACATTTTGGGTGTGTGGTCCTACCGGTTTTGTCATGTTGTCCACACACCTTCTTTGACAGTGTATTGAGCCAATTCAGTTTGCTGAATTGTCTCATTCTCCTCCCTGGGTTAATGTTTTTCCAGACTGACACTTGGAATGGGTTGTGACAAACATCAGAGCGCCTTTGGGGAGGCAGTGATGA
>WKFP01014941.1:447351-489844 GCA_011057875.1 Pterocles orientalis | reverse complement strand
TGAATAAAGCTTATCAAGATTATCAGCAAAGCTAGAAAGTAGGTGCTTCCAAAAACTGGGAAGAGTGTGATGGTCAGCTTTTTGCAGCCAAGCTTCTGAGATCCTGACCACTGTATTAAAATCAGTAATTTTTGGTAAGGTGTCTGGTTTGTTATGCCAAGAGTGGTCTGCAGCTGGTCAGCAGGTCATAATAAAGGCTGTGGTATGTACATATATGACAATAAAAGACTTGGGCCAACAGATAGCTGTCAGTCCTTAACAGATTAGGAAAATACTGCCTATAAAATACATAAATAATTAACATTTTGGGTGTGTGGTCCTACCGGTTTTGTCATGTTGTCCACACACCTTCTTTGACAGTGTATTGAGCCAATTCAGTTTGCTGAATTGTCTCATTCTCCTCCCTGGGTTAATGTTTTTCCAGACTGACACTTGGAATGGGTTGTGACAAACATCAGAGCGCCTTTGGGGAGGCAGTGATGACGAGGGGGGACTGTTTGATGCCCATCCAGGGAAGAGTGGGGCTGCCCCCTCTTGGCACCAGCCAGCCCTTAAATCTTCACAGTAATGCATCTAAGAGATGTCCAAGCAAGCCTGCAAGAGGCACTGAAGGCAACTGCCTTAAATGTTTTCCTGCCTGATGTTTGCAGCCTAAAACACATGTATCTCCTTTGGTTTTGAAAGAAAGATGGTAGTGTTGGTTTTCATTCAGTTGCTCCAGGCATTGGAGCATTTTCTGGAGTTGTAAAAGATCTTGCTTAATTTTGTAGAGAGACTTAAATTCATGCTTCCGATGAGGAGAGTGTTGTACCTGGCAGGGTAGAGGATGTTTGCTTTCTGGATTGTTGCTGTTGATCTTGGTGCCATTTAAGTTCATATGCAAAGATGCTCTGTGTAGAGGGGTTAAATTAAAGTAACTTCAGTTTATTAGTCTAGCTCTGGATTTTAGTGCGTGCTCCAAAGACTTGGTTTTGGTTTTGGTTTTTTTTTTTCATCTTCACTTAACAGTTCTCGTGTGAATCAAATGTAGTTAAAAGAATGTATTCTAAATTTTCACTGAAGAGGAAAGTAATGTCTAATTTCAGTCTTTCACTTTTAGACAGTCTGTGAACTGAAGTGTTACTCACAAAACCCAACTGCATCTCTTTGATGTTGGCAACCGTGAAGTAAGTTGGTGTGAGTTAGTAACATGCCATAGAAATAAAGTAACAAAAGGGCATGAAGATGAAACATTTTTCACTTGGAGAAACCCAGCCATTTAATGAAAAGTGAAGCAAAAGCAAATTTTCCAGGTCTGGGCTGTGGATTTTTGCAGAGTGCAATGTGAAAAGAACTTGGACTTCTGTTCCTCATTTTGTACTGCTTCTGTGACAATTCTCTTGGTTTTGGTTTATTGAAGAATAAATGTAATTTACAGCAGTCATCCAGTCTGTAACAACTGGACATTGTGCACTGGGGATGGGCCAACCTCTGACATAACACTTAACCCAGTTACAAAACTGGGGTCCAATTTGCAGTACAAATTGGACAAATGTTGTAACAGTGTAATAGGATCCTCTGAAATGGAAGCATTTTGTTACCGTAGGCAGGCTGCTGTCTTGTTCCTTTTCTTTGTATCCAAATGCTCAGAATGTGCTTGATTGTTTGCCTCTGCAGCCTGCTGTGAAATAGCTTAGTTGAAGTGTCCAGTGACAGTTTACAAGTTACAAAGACGGCTTTTTGGCCACTGACCCTCTGCTGGAGTCTAATCTTTGTTTTGTAGATGTCTCTTTATCTAGGGAAATTGCATCTGGGAAAAGAGGTGCTGGATTGCTTCCTCATTGTTCCTCATTGTTAAAGATGACCTCCAAAGAATTTTTAGAGCCCGATTCATACTTTCCTTCAGGATACATTGAGAAATCAAGGTTTTCTGTGATTTTTTTTTTTTTTTTTTTTTTTCCCCCCCCGGTTCATACATACCCTTGTTTGCTTTGTTTTTGATTGTTGGAGAATATTTGTAATGTTGCTTTGGATGTTTAACTCCTTAATTGAAAAAGACAGCTCAATCATTGAAAGACTCAAGAAAAAAAAAAAGTATAAAAATCCCCTATTTCAAGTTTTGCTCTTGAATCTTTCAATATTACTGTTTTGTTAACTTTTTGTTAACCTTTTAGGTGGCCTTCTAACTTGGTAGCAATTTACGAATCTACTTAAAATGTATGGATTTCTTATCTCTTCTGCTTTGCATAATGAAAAAAGCAGCTAACCAGTGGATACCCCATGCAGTTAGTTAATGACCCAGTGTGGGTTAGCAAGGCCACGTATATGGGTGACACTCAACAGCAGCCTTAACTCCTGTGACATAGTGCTTGCTGTTTGGCTTCCTCTCTCCCTTACTCAGACTGTATATGCCTGCCTTGTATTGACGTTGGTGCTTGCCTGATTTCCCCAGTAAATGGACAAGAGTGCCAGGTAGGCAGAAAGTCAAAGATGACCCCTGCTCCCTCCCCACCCCCCTGAAAAAACCCCAAAACACAAAATGCAACACCTTGCCAACAGCTCGCTGTTGAACTCAGCTGAGCGCCAACCAGTATTGGTTCTAGGGAGTAAGGGAACCAGGTGGATGATAGGATGATGCCAGTGTCACCTGAAAATAATTTAAGCGTTTGTGTGCTGTTACTGAATGCTGTATGTGTTACTATCCTGTTTGAGAGGGACTAATGTGTCACAGAACTGCCCTAACAGAAGATAGTAATAGAAATACAATGTGCCAAGAAAGCTACATTTTGTTTAGTATCCCTTATTTTAGTTAAGGTAGCTAGAATCAACTATTTTATAGGCAAAAATTTATCTCCATCACCATATATAAACTGTATTCTTATCACAAACAAGCTGCCCATGGGTTGTACTGGAAGTAGTTTGCCATTTGCACCTGTGCTAACGGTTCTGGGAATGGAGTTGTGCCTATTTTGTTACTGAACAACTTTGGATTTGGTAAAGTTATTGAACCCGTATGTGGTTTGCTGTTCAATTAGCTTTGCCATTTTACTGCCATGGATATAGCTAGCCAACTAGTGATACTGTTGTAGCTGTGGCACAGGGAAGGCAGAGTTTGTAGATTGAGATAGTATCTCTTACAAGACTTTTCAGGCACTCAAGCCCTTTGTTAAATGTTAATGAGTGTTCTGAGAAATTATGTAGTGTGAAATTTTCATGATGACCTTTTGTTCTTTTGATAACTAAGTCTGTTAGGGAGAGCAAGCTATGTTATGAAGATTCATCCAGTGTGAATGCTTGGGTTATACTAGTTTAAAGGATGCTTTGAAGAGGATTAGCAAGGAAGGAGCACACCATGGCTGCCATTGCCCTGGACAAGGAAGTTTCTATGAGAGAGGCTGCTGATCAATGAGAGGGAAATGGAAGGGAATGAAGTAGCTTTGAAGGGATCATTCTTGTGCTGCTTACAGGAGGAACATACTGAGAGGAGCAGGGTGCTGGAGAGATTGCTTTGCTTAGGAGTAGCAGGAGGCTGTCTGACTGTCCAGGACTGTGTTTTATCCTTAAAGTTACAGATCTCTTAAATTTAGCTACGAACATTCCCCTTAGCATGCTTTCTTTGCTTTACTACCATGTGGCATTGTTTAGCTTAGGTAGAAGACCAGTCCTCGTGCCAGGTGGATTCTGGAGTGTTAGAAGGGCAGTATCACTTATCGTGGGGAATGTCCAGGAAGAGCTTGCAAAGAATAGTAGCATCATCCTGTGGTGCGTAGGTTTGTGTAAATAACCTTTCCTTGTCATCTTAAGGAGTGAAACAGCTTCCTAAATATGCTCTGTGATTGTGGATGTTGACTCCTCTGACACCGCACAGTTGCGGTGAACTGCTGAAATAGTTTTGCCTTCTGATTCTCTTTTCAGAAAGATGAGTATCTGTCGACAGCCTGAAACTGGCACTGACTCTCCTTGCTGTTGGGTTGACTTCTGAGCTGGGCTGGAGTGAGCAGCTGGGAGTGGTGACCAGTTGGGCTTTGTAGGTTGTGTGGTGGCAGCGTCATATTAAGTCAACGAATGGAGTGCTACATTTGGTGTTTATAAGCTATGTTTGGACCTAGGGTGCTATTAAACCAGGAAGTCCTTTCTAAAAGCTGACTTAGCCTTCAGAAATTTTCTATATTGAAAAAAACCAAACCAAACAAACCAAACTCTGTAGATGCTTTTCTCAGCTGATTTTTAAATGCAGCAGGAACTCACTAATTGATCTAGATGCTGATATTATGCTTATTATATATGCAATCATTAAGTAAGTTAAATTGTACGCGGGAACTTCCTCTTTAAGTGGAAGCTAATTTTAATGGAAGCTTTTGTTTGTTGCATGCTGCAAAAAAGTTAAAGGACTTAAATGTAAGATTCGTAACCTCAGTGAAACACAGGTCTCTTCCAAGACCTCAAGTGTTCTGTAGCTTTCCATTTTCCAGTTTTTGTTTTCGTAAACTGCCTAGTCTTAGGTACAGAATGGTGCAATCAGGTGTCTTCATTCACAATATTTCAACCATTGTCTTCTGCTAGATGGTACTGACCATACTTAGATTTCCTGTTTTCTTAGGAAAAGGTCAGCCTAGTCATTCAAACGCTTCACTGAAATGTGGAGTCATAGGAATTTATTGTATTAATTAAAGACCATCTATGGCTTTTCTGTTCATAATTTTAGACTGCTTTCTTCACTTATGAACAAATAGTTCTGGCTATTAGCACTTTTCTGTTGGCAACTCCATGTTGCATTCAGGCATGTGTTTTTTGCTTTTGTAGTATATTTTTGAAAGACTAAAAACCAATAGTAATGCTTTTGGACTATCTTTTGGCTTGCTTACCTTTGCACGCTCAGTAAGGGCAAGCATATTTAGTACTAAAAGGATCCTGCATGAAGGACAACATGGAAACATCTTAGTTCATTGAGCAATTCCACTCTAATCTTAAGAAACAACAACTTTTGTTTAGGCAGAGCTCTAAAGTTCAACTCTACTGCTGAATGCAAATCTCATTCATTGGAGGCGAAATGCATCTTTTGTTTTTAACCTTAGTGATTGCTTGACAGTGAGTGCTAGCAAAATAAGTCTTCAAGGCCCGATTTAAGAAGTCTCTTGCCATTCTTGTGTCTTCTTGTATTAGAAGAACCCTTCACAAGCATCTTGGCCAAATGTGGTTGAGCCTGTTGTGTTGGTTGTTACTGTGTCTCTGAGCACAGGGGTGATGTAGGGACATGCTCTTGGGCAATATAGCAGGTAATGTGGTACACAATGACAACTCTATTGCTTAAAGCTGGTAGAAAGAAAAACTACTAAAACTTGCTGGTTAAATGTCTAAGCAAATTGAACAATCTGTGGGACTAACTATGGCTGTTTCAGCTAACTACCTGCTTGAAATGTTGTGTGGAATATCAAGTGGGGGGTCTGTGCATGTGTGTTTTTAAATGTTGTTTACAAACAGCTGCTCTGCTTATTTGCATTGTTTTTGTTTTAGCTACAGCTTCAAATTGGTACTGTACTGAAAGTAGTCTCTTAAGTTGCTTTTTAAATTAAGCTACCCAAGAAATTTAATTTTAAACTGTAGTTGTTGTTGCATGCACTTTTGTTTCTTCCCTAGATCAGTTTTGCCAAATGGCGATGTGATGATGTCTTTGTGTTTCTCGCATCAAAATAGACTTGTGAATTGACTGCTAGAAATATGACAAAAACAGTCAAGATTTCAGTTGTTTTGTGGCTTTAAATATTTGTTCTTAGTCTTAAAATCCACTTGCTCAACTTCTTCATGGGGCTTCCTGTATAATGTTGTTAAACCTTGTCTTAATTCTCATGGGCTGATACTCCTGTGGCTATTGTGTTTACCAAGTAAACATCTGTTGCCATTTTAGATGTTACTTCTCAGATGGAGGTTACTGACCCTGTAGTGGAGTTAGCAGGAAGGTGGGCATACCATCTGGTCTTCTGTCATGTTGTAAACTTACCTTCTTGAGTGATTAGAGCAGTGTGCTGTACTGAACTCGGACATCAGAGGTATCATTTAGTTCTGCAACTCGCTCATTAGCAGCTCTCTCCTCTGGGGGTTGCCAGGCAGCTGAGGGAGTATAATATTACAAACTGCTGCAGCAAAATTAGCTATAGTGCATTTGTCAGAGCTGAGAATTATTTCTCAGTAATCGTATGTAAATGAGATTAGTCCCTGAAAGGAAGGAGTATGTTATATGTTGTCTTTTTGGAGGTGACATTTTATTGCAAGACTGCCAATATCAATCCCTCATTTTATAGTTTTAATTTGCTCTCCTACATTGTGACCAAGTTCAGCATCTTTTAATGGGCACTAAAATTCCAATCTAATTATGCACCCTAGCAAGCTAAAACTTGTTAGATGGGTTATCTTAATGTTATGTGTTAGTCACATCTAAGTACTTAGATGCTACAGTAATAGAATGACGCCGAATGATTAGTACAAAATGAATAGAATCTCATTCAAAGTGATTCTGAAGTCTCAGCTGAGCGCTAATTCATGCTGATGGCTTCTGGTGCTCTGATTCCAAATTGCTCTGGCTTTTGTGCTTCCCAAGGCTACTGGTGTTAACTGGTGTTAAATGGGTATCTCGTGACTGGCTGTTGAAGTGACCACCACACAGTGATGCACAAGATACATGGGTAACCAATAATACTCTTGGATTAAGACTCAGACTAACAGGTTGTCATTAGGTAATTTTCTGAAAAGCTAATTAATCTTTAGCATCTTGAGTTAAATTTACGCTAAATCCTTTTTGTGATGTTATAAGTGTAAAATATAGTTACTTTTCTGTGTAGAAAATATGGGATTATGGTTCTCTGGGGGAATGATCTGCCTCTGATTGCTGTGGTGGAATGAGTGGTGTTTAAAACTATCTGGCCTTATTGCTTACAGAAGTAAAGGGACAGGCCCATTGCTAGCAGTAATTGTGAATATGTTAATTTAATCACTGTGTACTACTGCCTTCCTTGCAGTCTGTCTAAAGTTAGTTGGTGCTTGAATTCTGCTTGCTTGCTGTTACCCGAGCAGCTGCATCCTAGTGAAACCTAGCCCAGATGATTGAGCTTGGGTATGAGCTTCATACTCACAAGAAGCTGATAATATAGAGTGCCTGTGATAAGTAGTTTATGTGTAAATAGTACTAACAGCCCAGTGTTTGCAACTTTGTAAAATTAAAAAAAAAAAAACCAAACCAAACTTATAAAAAAATCACTGTGCTTTTGTGAATTTACTGTTTTGTGGAGCTCACTTTCTATAATCTTTCGAAGCTGTGTTTACCTTGTGTTAGGATATGAAAGTATTAGTGGTCACAAGATGAGAATTCATTGTCCAGCAGCGTAGAAGTCTTTATAATCGATCTTGTGAGAGTTTGAGCACATGTGAAAGTGGTTGTCATAGCTGTTTGGTAGCTTTTAAGCATACTCTTCTTTTTAACTTCACTTTATTTATATAAACTGTTTGTCTTTCAGAGCCCGCACATAATCAGTCAAACCAAACCAAGAGGAAGCAGAATATTTGAGAAGGCTCCCAGCATCTCATGAATGAACTAACGGAACTCGATAATGCTGGTTCTCCAGAGCCAGGTCTACGGCTCAGAAAAGGACACATGCCTGACACTGCAACAACACAGGCAGCCTTTGAAGAGGACAGCTCTGAGCAGAGTCATCTTTTAGTGGAGCCATCTCTGTCTTCTGACCAGGAAAATGTAAGTTATATGATTACCTGTATTATTTGCTAGGAAAAATTAGTTTTGACTTAAGTGCTTCAGCACTTGAAGTAAACTCCAGAAATGTGAATTGTGAGCCTACAACCTCTTTATGCCTGCTAAATTATTATAATAAAACCAGGAAAATGCGAGAAATATTCAGTTGAATGTATGAACTTGGGTGATGAGGCATAAGTGCAAGTTTACCAGCTTTTATATTTTTTTTATTCCCTCCTAAAAGAAAGTGGACTTGTACAGTTTTTTTTTTTCTGTGCTGAGGCGCTTCTTGTATCAAAAGATTTTTGTTCTGTAACTTCTCCTTTCACTTATAATTAATTGGAAGATATATTGACTCTCTCTGAATATAATCTGAACCTTGGCTGATTGCTATCATCTTCGAGATTGGGACAGAAAAATATGTTTGCAAGCGTTCTTGTTGGACGAACAGCCATACTAGATTAGACCAAACATTGATAGCTCATAATATCCTATCTCAGTCTGTAGCCAGTAACAGGCACGTAAGGGAAGAGCACAAGGTTGGGGAAGCATGGTTGTATTGCTTCCTTAGGATGCTCTCCCAGCTTTAGTAGTTGGTGGCTCACAGATTTCCTGAAACAGTGGCAGTGTTTTTGGATTTTTGCTACATGAGCCTTTGTAAACTTTAGCAGCCGCAACATCCTGCGGAAAGGCATTCCACAGCCTAATTGGGTGTTGTATGCAGGTAATGTTTCCAAGCATTGGACAAAAGTACCTTCTGGTTAGGGAGTTTGAGAACTGCAATTACTGCTTCTCCCAGGACATATACAGATGGGTATCAGCAGTTCAGTAGAAGAGGCATTCAGCTTAGGCTCGCTATTAAATTTATCATGGCTTAATGAGTTTACTGTATGGTTTTAGCCAGCAGCAAAAACATGCTAATGCTACTTAACATAGCCTTTAGTGCAGAAGAATTGGGCTCTTGGTGTAATTGCATTTGCTGCAGGTTCTGTGTGTGCATGGACCACTGTCATGGTTCAGCTGGCATGAGATTACTTTGATTACTTTGAGCCCTTACGGAATTTAGTTTCAAGTGTCCTTGTAGTGAGAAGTCAGAACAGGTAATTGTGGCTAATAAGGCAAGCAAATGTGCTCTAAGTTATACACTACTAAAACTTCTGTAGGACATTCTCAGTATCATGATATCGGGAAATACCCAGAGTCTTTTTCTTTGTGTTATGTGGAAGGCTGTAAAGCATGTGTATAAGGTGCAAAGTGTTACCCAATTGCTAAATTTGCAATTAGAAGGTTAGGAAAAAGAAAAGTTGAGTTGTACTAGCAAATATTTTGAACATGCATATATTTATCTGGCAGTGTGTTTGGGATCATCTTTTTTTGAAGTGTGTTTTCATTCTTGTCTCTGACTTTAATGAGCAAGTAATATTAGTTACGTGTTGCTTGCCAATGGAATAGCCCACAGTAAAAGCAGATAACTGATTATGGCCTATAATTCTTTCTGTACATTTGCTTATCTAAATATAGTTTGTTTGGATGAGTCAAAGTGTTAGTTTTAGAATTTCCAAAATAAAATGGTTAAAGTACCCTCTCTCTTCTGCTTCCTTAAGTATTCTTAGCATGTGTCAGTGTTTTTTTTTTTTTTGTTTGCTTTCATCCTTATGACAAAAGTATGTGTTTCTTTTGTTTTGGCTTACTACAAATATTTAGCTTTCTTGTATTTGATGTGTTCTCTTGTTCCCAGTCTCTTAACATGCTGCCACAGAAATTTGTTTTTGCCATTTGAGCCTTGCTGTTCTGTCTTGAACAGCATCACTTTCTCTGCCTTATATGGTCTCCCGCTCTTTTGACTTTTTTTCAGCGGAAACTTTTATTCTTGTCCTCTGTGATTTCTTTTTTTTTAATATCTTTACATTTTTTTTCTTCTTAAAAGGTTGAATAATCGGTGCCTCAGATGGAGCATCCCAAAGCACTCTGCTGTCAGAAGTACTGATATTAGCTTGCCAAATGGCCTTTATTATGTGACATGCTGCAGTGTTCTAAATAATCTGGAAGAAACATTACACTATATATCTTCCTCTGTCTTGTATAAACCTCAGCACAGCTGTGACTCAAATGCCAGCTAGGATTCACTTTCTTGCTCTACTGTACAGTCTTGGCTATGTGCAACTGCCTCAGTAGAGATGACTTACTAGATCAAAAACATGATTTTCCTCTGATTTGGAAGAAGCTCCTGTTTAGACAACAGTAATATAAGATTGTTGTTCTTCCACACATGGCAAGAGCTTGTGTGCCTGAGTACTAAAGCTAGCATTATAAAAGGACTCGAGATTCCTGCTACATTAGTGTTCTAGTGGCTAAATGCCACCACTTTGAAGCCCGTTGTAACAATCAAGGAGTTCCTATGTTGGAGAAAGAAAGTAGATAGGAGCTATAGAGTGTCTTGATGGTGGAGCACTCATGGTCATTTAATGTGCTTTTAAATGCTTCTACTTATGACCAGCTAATTGTATTGACTTTCTTGAATATAGATGTATTTTAATAGATACAATACTTCCTCAAAAGTTACTGGACCTAAGACTTGAGGTATTAGTGTAAAGATGCATGTATGTTTATCCTGTTACAATATTGCATTGTTTATTTTTCCTATTACTCCTATTTATATCACTGCAGCTCCTTTATTGATATAAAATCTGCCCCAAACTCTCCTATACAGGATTCCCTTCCCTCTGCTTACTTGTATATCCACTTTCTGCTCTACTTGTAGGAGGGAGCAGTCTGAGCTCTTAAGAGGTAGTAGTTGCTTTTGATGAATTATTTTAGTAGTCTCTTCTAAGGAAGTTTGTGGAAGCATACCATTGTATTGTTCAGAACTGTTTTCCATCTCCCCAACAGTATGCATTGTACACTATTTATTTCTAATAAAAAATATAATTTTAGTGGGGCTCTTTAGAAATAAAGCATCTTAATGGAAAGAATGGAGGTGGTATTAAGAAATCAAGTTTAGTCCTAAAAGTTTTTTTTCTGAGGCCTTTTGCCTGGCTTTGGTAACCTGCTTGGATGGTAGCATAGCTGGGAACTAGAAATAACATTAAAGATCCTACTTCCTGTAAATTGTGGCATTCACTGAATATATGTAGCAAAGATTTACTAACTGTATGGAGCTTGCTTATCCAAAATAAAACAGCTGCATCCTTCTGCCAGTGCTGTTCATCTTCCAGTTTTATAATGATGCTTATAAGAAGATATGGCTCATATAAAATTAATATCCTTTTACATCTGAACCTCTTGAGTCTGTATTTTATCCCATAACTCTGTGTTCTCCCCATGTATAGTCACAGATTATCTCCTCTTCCCAGTATCTGTTCCAAAGAATAGACACACATCTTGCTATCTTGTTTAAACACGCAGTTGGTGTAGTGGCAGAAGAGTGGTGTACCTTCTGTGAGTTTGAGAAATAATGGCCATTTATCTGAATGGTAAGGATTTGGTGATGAGAAAAGCATCAGGCAAACTGTGTAAATCTTCACTTTCACTCAGCAGTTTTGGCTTTTTTTTCTTTCTCTAGTTTACATGTGCTGTGTAGGTGCTGATAAGGCATTTTTCAGCGGATGCTTCCGTCCTGTAGCATGCTGGCTTGTCTAAGCCACTGGGACATGGTCTTTTTCCCTCTCCTAGTTTTTCTGTGTCTAAACTGCCTTTGTAATTCCAACAGTGATAGTTCCTAAAAAAAAAAAAAATCTCCTGCTGTGGCTTTGTTAAGCTGACACAATCAAATTCATGTGACTTCTCAGAGCCTGCTCTTTATGCAGACCTAAAAACCTGTGTTTGACTCTTTCCTTTTATACTTTAACCTGTTAGTGACAGGATGTAAACAAAACAACCATTTTCTTTGTCTTTATTCTAATCCTCAGGCTTTAGTGTTCCTGAATGATGATTCCTTTCATGCAGTTGAGCTGCATTGTGCGGTTTTTCTGTGTGGCACCAAAATGCACCCGTGGGAGACCTGTTGCTCTGGAGTGTTTGATTACAGGCAGTAAGGGTTTGGGAGGAGATATACATAACTTTCAAGTTACCCTAATGGACAGAAGAAATTTGGGCAAATACTATCTGGATTACTTCTCAGGGAGCATGGGTTTTGACTTCAAGTGGAATTTACTTGGCCTCTGACAGATTTCATGATACCTGCATGTAGTTACAAGAGTCTTTCTAGAGCATAAGTACCAAAGTGACTTGAAGGAGGGAGACAGAAGGGTGTAGTAGATTTTCAGGCACAAAAGGAAAGTTTTAGAATAATTGGAAGATGAGCAAATGACTTGACTTTTACCTTGAATCGCAGAGCTTACTCAAAGCCTTTTCTGTTACAGAAATGAGTGCGTGTTGTCTACAAAAATAGACTGCAGAAATGGTTTTGGTATTGACAGCAGGATACACGTGAATTAATGGAATTGTCAACTTGTCTTTATGGTGCCTGCTATCTGACTGAAAAAGATTTAGGTGAAATCTTGAAGGTCAAAGGTAGACATCTGAGCATTAAGAATAATCTTTCTGGAGCTGGTATTCGTGAATTCTGATTGCCTTAATTTTTCTTTTATAGATTTTACTTGCAAGTTACTTATTAGTTTAAAACCATTTAACTTCATTTTCAGTCTAGTATTTTACTATTGGTACTTGGAGTTATGATTCAAAACTTGGCTTCTGCTTCTGTATTTGCCGCCTTCCTCCATTGCGTTACAGGTTTTGTTGGTAGAGGTTGTCCTCGGAGTGTGTATGGGAGAGGCCTGGCATGACAGAATTTGAGGTCCCAACAAAACATGTTTGTTTCTATTATTTTTTTTAAAGAGATTATGTTCAAAAAATGCTGTTCTGTAGACTTCTTTTATCATCTCTTCCTTTCCTCCATTTCTGCAATTCTTGGGAAAGAATGTTATTTCCTTGAAAGCATGTGAACTGGCATTTAACTTCAGATCAAAATATTTTTAACACCTGAATTTCTCCTTCACTTGCTGTTCTAAGCACTGGAAGTAATGCATATTTTACTCAGACTGCTAGACACTGAAGTAAGTGCTTGAGTCTCATTTCTTTCCCTACAAATATGCCTCTTTTTAATTTTTTTTTTTGTACAGCAAAGCATTTTTGGATACACAGAGCAGAAGTATTCCCACTTAAACAGCATGAAGATGTGATGTGTGTGTAGAGATGGTTTCCAGGCTCCACAGGCTTGAGTTGGTTGAATGCTGATGCATCCTTCACTGACTGTTGATGTGCCTGGTTTATTAACAGGCTTTTAGAACCTGAATGTCTGCAGAGAAGACAAACTGGTGACCTAGTCAACCACAACTAGACAGTATTCTGCCAAGAAGGCTGGTAACATGTGGGAAATGGCCATGTCTCTGTGTCTGCCCTGTCTGCCAGCAAACTCTCATGTGTATTAGGACAAAAGTTGGTTATAGCTTCTTGTGTTGCAGCTGGATTCAATTGTCTCCTGTTAGTTTGGAGAGTCTTGGCTCTTTGAGAGGGGAAGTGTTGGTGCTCTGCTGAGTTTGCTGCCTGCCAGCTGGTTTTGTAACCATTGCTTGCTGTGCTGTGTGTTGAAACTAGAAGAGGGAGGGAGTAGTGACACAACTGTTTCCCGGGTCAAGGGTTAGATTCCACAGTTTTTGCCTTTATTCTCCTGGAGATTGGATCTGCCTGATTTGGGCATCAATGGGGGAGTGACGGCCTTTCACAGCGATATAAGAGAAAATAGCATTGTACTGGTGGGTTAACTTCCATTTTTCTCCAACAGTTTTAAATTGATTGACTCTGCTCTTAAGTTCAGCAGTACATTTTCAGTCTCTATTTTTTTAACAGAGCATTTTTTTTTCATAAGCCCAGTTTGCTTGTTCTCTTTTTCTGCTGTCAGGATTAACAATGACAAAGGAGCAGAAAATGGCACATAAGAATTTCTGTGGGCTTTCCCCCGAAGTGTACTGATGAGCACCTGTGGGCATTGAGGTCTTTGGTCCTTGTCAAGTTCTGGGCATCGAACAAAAGGTTCAACAAAACCTTTTCATCTGAACATATTTAATGAGGGAGCTAGTTCTAATAAGTGTGTATTAGCAAGGTTGCTGAAACCAAAATGTGACTTTGTCCTGGGACTGTTTGCTAAACGAGTCTTAAATGTTAGTGCTTGTTTTTAATAAGTACCAGCAAGCAACCACCCATGACCAGTTGTATGAAACTGTTTCCAAGTGCTGTATTAAATGGAGTGTAGCTTTTATAAGAAGGTGACATGCAAAGGAAAAATACTAAACTCCAGGAACCTTCAAGTACTTCACATTTTGACCAATAAGCTGAAAAAATCTTTGGCACAGTGCTAATGAAAGACTTTTTTTGGTCCTGTGACAGCACAAAGAGCTTTGCACACCCTGCTTAGGGGGTGAATGTTGTCAGCCTTTTGGAAACTGGGGGAGAGGGGGGTATGTTTACAAACCTGACAGATTAAGAGAGAATGTAAACTCTAAATGACAAATTTTAAAGTAACCTGGTATGTGCAGAAGTTAGAGGAAGTCAGGGAAAGTTTTAAGGTGCTGTGCTTTTCCAGTTGATTGCTTACAACCCAAAGAACGTAAGCTGATGAAATTCTGAAATGTACAGCAGGCTTTTAGGAGAAATGGCATGGCACCACCTATCGCTGCTTTCTCCTTGTGAAAGACTGGTTGATAAAAGGTCAGTTGACAGAATGGGCACAGAGGATTTGCTGAAAAAGCAATCTGGCTAGCTGAAAAGGATGTTACAGACTGTGATTAGAAAAAATAGTGGTTTTATATTATAGCCTTGAAGGTAGCTTGGCCATTATGCTCAATGCTCTCGAGTTACTGAATCTGGCATATTGCCCAAAAAACATTAAATGACTTGAATGTCATGTTAAACACTATTAATCATTCATCTGATGAGATCAAGATAAACAAGAGCAAAAACTCCAAGTCATGTCTAGACTTTGTGGCTTCAGTTTAATATGGGGGATAACAGTGGTATTGTAAATGCAACAACATATGTTTTCTAACTTGCATTTTAAGAAGAGAACTGTATGTAAGTCCTGAGTTGTCTAATAAATATCCCACGACTCGGTGTTCATCAAGACATCTGCTTTTTCTGAACTATCTTGCCTGTGTCACAATAATGTGTTTGTACCGAGGCAGAGTTTTGTCAGGACACAGATCAAGAAGAGTGTCAGGGAGAATCTGTCAGCAGTTGAAGGAAGCGACAAGAACATCAGAACAGATTCAGACTGCATCAAGCTGTAGAAATTCCTGTAATGGTAGCTTAGGGGCACCAGTGGCAACTTGGTGGTGAATTGACGTCACAAACAGTTCAGCTTTGCAACATGGGACTTCATTAACTCCAGAGCTTAATAGGTGTGCATAGGTTTGTGCACCGGACTCTGTCCAAAAAGGAACCCTAACACAGAACAGTTCTGCCCTCTCTGGTGTTTAGGAGACTTGTACTGCAGTTACTAGTCTTACTGGTTAATGTGTGCGCTTCTGGTTCTGTATCAAATACTATCCATGTAACTGATGAAAATAGTCAAGCTTCTGAAAGTTCAGTCCTGAAAGCTGCTGGAAGTTTTGAGAATATAGCAGCCTATTGAAGTAATCATTAGTTTAACTTTCCTTAATCCGTGCTAGGTTCTTAGGCTCCTTTCTAGCTGATGAACGCTACTAAAAGAGGGACAGGAGATTAACTGGCATCCAAGTGATAGGTGTGGAAAAGAAACTTGGCCTTGCACATGAGCCACAGAAAGTATTCTGTAGTGAATCTCAGTAAAATGGGAGCTAATGGTCTCTTTGTTTCTGTTGCACTAGCTTGAGCCTCCTTAAATCCCTTGGTTATCTGAACTAACTTTTATTATCTAATAGGAAGCTCACCTAGCAAAAATGTAATTTCTGCCAGATTAGTACTGGATTAGCTAATAAACCCAAGTGTCAGAGGGGTGCCAGAAGCATTGTAAAGGGGGGTAAGGGAGAAGAGGACCACTTCTGACAGATTAAGCTTCTTAAGTGGCTTCATTCAAGTCTGGCTGATGTTTCAGTTTGCACACTCTAGTCAACACAGATTGATGATGTCTTCTAGCAAAAACTGCAGTCTGAAGTGATGAACAAGAGTTTGCTTGTCACTTGTACACGTCGTAGTCACGTGCAAACTCTCAAAATTTCTAGAAATCTTTAAACTGACATCAATAAACTACAGGCTTCAAGAAACTGCACTTTTACCACTTGAAGTCCAGAGAACACAACTTTCTCAAGTGGGGAAGGTGGGAAAGGGTTTCTGGAATATTTTTCTGCCGTATGACTTAACTTCTGACAGGGTTTTCCATAGTAAGGGCATTAATGAACAGTATGTCTGTTAACAGATTTGAGAGCAATAGCATAAAGAGTGTTAATCTATGTGGGAAGAATAAGCTGTTGTAGTAGACAAGAGAAGTATATTGCATTTACTAGAGCAGGTTTTACTGAAGTTTTGCCTGCAACAGGGTCTTTGGTTATATTATCTAACTTTTTTAGACTGTATTCAGACAACAATTTCTTGTACTAAATATAAACTATTTTTTATTTTTTGAACTTCTGTGCAATTGCTATAAAAGTGTGAGATTTTAATGTTAAAATAAACGTGTGCATTTGGGCTCTTAAGTTTCTTGCTCTAGTTTGCTCTGGTGGTCTAAGTCTTAGTTTTGGCACTAATCCTTTTCTGTCCCTACCAAAGCACACTCTGAAATTCTTGTTTAGAAGATGATCTGTCCCTGGAAGTGTGTTGCCTGGAACTCTGTAACAAAGTGGTATAATTAAGTCTGATTTCTACCTTTCTTTTACTTTCTTGTCTATCAGTGTATCGCAAAAGAATCTGGAAAACTTCCCTAAAGTGAGTATGGATAAACCAGTAAAACTATTTTTACCGGCCATTGCCACTTGTCTTTCAGGTTCAGTTTAGTCTCTGGTACCATTATTCAACTTGGGATGCTTTTGGACTTCTGTTGTATTATTTCCATTTCATTAAGTATCTGTAGTATGTTTGTTGATAGCTTTAACACTCCATGAATTTGCAAACGGGGTGGGATTAGAATTGGAGGGATTGTTTGGAATTTCCATAGACTTTAGTGCCCAGACACTCTAGAGTGTACGTACAGAGAAGCCATGATTTCTAATTTGTATGAAAGACTGATCTATGCATTGCTGCCTGCATATATGCAGCAGAAGAATGACAGCTGATGATTGCAACATTTGCTTGTTACAAGTGAATGAGGGTTTTTATTTCAATATGCTCTAAAATGCTCTAAAGACTTCACAGAATTATTTATCAAAATTTGAGACTGTTTTTAAGAGAAATTGAGTAAACTATATCATGTAAAAGAACATCTGAAACATGATCTGAGTAAAAATCCTTTTGGCCAATGATCTGGAAAGTACAAAGGGAAAAATTATGCTGGAAGCAGTTTGTTCAGGATATATCATACTGCATTAGAGGTGGGATTATCAGTTTTGTCCTGGGCTCCCATTTCTTGCATGGGTTTAGGCAAGTGAGATTATTTGCCCAATGTGTTCCCCATTTTAAAATGTGATTCTGTGGGCAGAATTTAGAAATAGTTGAAAGTAGGTCCTAAAGCATATGCTTGCTTATGATGTTATGTTCTAGAAGTATTCTTGAATTTCTGATATGAAAAGCCAAAGAAGAGAGAATATGGGACTCCCAAGATCCAACGGAATTCACAGTGGAAATTTTACAACAACGTGCCTTCTGAACAGAAAAGTGGTATTTTTTCCCTTCAATTATTATGCGAAGAATTGAAGGTCAATAGAGTCTTTCAGATTTCCAAATGAAAACTGGCACTGGTGTTGCACTCCAGCTATAGATTTTGAGTTTCCAAGCAGCACCATTTACTGTTCTTTCTAATGGGACGTTGCGGGAAGGAGTCAAGAGAGGACAGGCGTTCCGGAACAGACCTCATTTTGCCTCCTTAGCAAGAAAAAGACTAGAGAGCTGAGCATTAGTTTTTTTTCCTTGAATGCTAATTTTGCTGTTTAATGGCAGGAAGGAGATAGTAAAATCAATTCTGTTTTCTGGCAGTAATCTGGACTGTATATATGATATGAGTTCTTTTTATCACTAGAAGAAGCTCACTAATGATTTGTTTGCAGGCACATTGCCAAAATGCAAAGATTTTGGTCTAGTTCATAAATAGCTGTGCTCTTCGGTCTTTACAGTCTGTTCGGATTTAAACCTTCCCAGCATTCTAGAAATGGGGAATATGTGGAGAGGGGGAAATTAACATTTTTTGGCTTTGAGTCACTGGGCAGAGTGCAATGAATACAGGCTTTGATTTGACACAGGAAAAAGTACCTTTTTTTTTTTAACTTCAGTCCACCCAGTTGTGTAAATTGAGGATTACTAACTTGTTCACCCTGTTCCAGCTGGTCATTGTGTGCTGCTGGGAGAGAGGATTCCAGGATAGCTAAAAGGCATAGCAGTGCTTCTTGTATCAAGTACGTTGGAACTTAAACATTAGCCTTGCTTTCCTGTAGGGCATGTTCTTGGAAACTGAAGATTTCTTTGATTTTTAAGATTGTGCAGAGTATCATGAACATCTTATCCCATGGCGAGGGCTTGGACTAGATGATCTTTAAAGGTCCCTTCCAGCCCAAGCCGTTGTATGTTTCTGTGACCTTGAGTTAATTATTTATAATACTGAAAATTGAGAATCCTAGCAAGAGAGATCCATTAGTAGAAAAAGCCAGTAAAATTGACAGTGTGGGAAATAATGTCAGTGAATATTGTTGAGTCAGAATGAAACAGTTTTTTTTAATCAATACACTTTATGGTCCAACAGGACATATACCTATTTTAGAAGGATTTCAAACCTATTTATATCTTGGTGTTGCCTGGTGCCTTTCTCAACAGAATTAATGGGATGATCTAGGCAGTGAGAATGTACTTAATACTGTCTTATACTGCTATAGGATCTGCTTAGAGCTGATCAATATTTATATCAATCATCTGCTATAAAATACGAAATAATTGCCCAGACTTGTTCAGAGGGTGTGTTGACTGGAATGATGAATGAAGGTAAGTAGATGGTATAAGGGTCGTGGATTATGTCCAAAGATTCAGTTAGTCAATCAAGTTGCTCTAATGTGGACAAATGCGAGGTTGTACATAAAATGCGAAGGATGTATACTATGTATTACATAGCAGAGATCTGCATTCTGGATAAGCAAAATTGTCTCCAGAACTATGTGGTGGGGGACCTCTTGAAAGGTGAAGCTTCAGTGGCTACTGCAAGCCTCAGGTACAAAAGCAAGTATTATGAGCATGTTATTTCTCTCTCTCAAAAACTGAAAATATTGAACAATCTAGATGGCTCACGGTAGATTGGAAGAAGTCTCCTTTTTTTTTAATTAAAAAAATGAAAGTTTTAAGCAGCTTGTTCAGTTAACTTGTAGATGGAAAAAAGTTAAGAAGGCCTTACTCTAAGGAGAGAGCTGTGATGTGGGACGAATACACAGCCAGATCTATCTCTGATACGAGGTTCAGGACATTAACCTGGACATTACTGTTAATTCCTAGATAAAGCATGTGAGGTTATATACTAGATTTTCAGTCACTTTGTATGGCATTCCTGGTAAGTGATCTTGATTTTAAAGTTGTCAACCTTGAGATGGGAATAGGAGGGAGAAGAACTGCTGTGGCTTGTAATATGGAGGAGGCCGGTCTCCGTACAGATCATGGGGATGTCTTGGTTTGGTCACAAGGTGTGTGGCAGCTTCCTGCGTCAAGCCTGAAGGGTAAAAAAGGTTCATTCTCTCTTTTCTAGCTTTCTCAAACTTCTTTACCTTAGAAGCTGAAATGTTGAATGGAGTCTCTGATGGGCCACGAGCATTGTAGTATACAAACAGGAATGTAGAACTTTTGTGGCCCCTCTGCTTTTTCCCCTCAATGGAAGGCTAGAGTGTGTCATCATATATAGATGACGTGATAAGTCAACACAGGGTAGAAAACTATCAAACCTTGTTCCTATAAAGTTATTAGTCAATGTGCACCAGCTGAATATCCAGGTTCAGTGGGGTTTTTTGTTTTTGTGATTCTCTTGGTACACCTTTAGGTTATGGATGTTTCCCTTTACTTGAATTTGGCTTAAAACTCTGATATCAGTCTGTTACTGCTTTTCTGTGATAACTTCCTTTGTCTAACTGACAAAAGTTTTATACTAGTTTCTGAAATACCTTCAAAGTCAAACAAATGAGTAAATGTCCACTACTGGATTATGAGCTGAACAGCAGTGTCAGTTAAACAGAACAGATCTTCAGATTTGAACTAAAAATTGAGGTGAAACATTTTAACAAGCTAAATTAATTCCTCTCTTTGGCTTGCCTTTTATTATCCTAAAATACCAGATATGTTATAGAGGCATTAAGGTGGGAATAGTGACACTGAAACATAAAATAGGAAGTACTCCTTCCCTAGAGGTGGGCAGGCTGCAGGTCTCAGACTCCATATCTGGGCTTTAGTGAAGTGTAACTTACAGAAGAACACTGCTTTCTTCCAAACCTGGTGAAAACATGTGCGAAATGGATTGGGCATGTGAGTTGTTCTCGAATGTAGTCATTTTTCTGCTGGTTCTTTTGAATTCCTTCCTCCATGCTGTATGAGGAAAGAAGACTTCTTTCTTCACCAAGACCTCAAATCACAGTTTTGTATGGAAAACAATGTCGCCTTTTCTCTGTTCATCTTTCCATAAAGCATTTTCTTCCTTTCTCCCCCCCCCCACAGTGTTCTGAGGATTGTAAACACAATGATGCGTCACCTCAAGAAGATGAAGGGTTTATGGGTATGTCACCACTTCTACAAGCCCACCATGCTATGGAGAGAATGGAAGAATTCGTGTGTAAGGTAAGCGCGTGTGGGAGCTGCTGAAGTAATTTCCTTTTTTAAGGAAGCTCCAATGGGCAACTGACTATACGTGAAGCAACTGTGCTACTAATGTGAGGGAGAGCAGGTACACACTATCTGTGAATGGGCATCTCTTGTTCTAACTAGTAACACTACAGCTTTTCAGGATCTCGGTCTGTCATAAATGAATAAATTGTAAAGCAGGGAACATTGCATAGCGATTGCAAATGAGACTCTAAAGCTGATCATGCAACTGACAAGTCTCTCTTTAGAAACACCTGTGAGTGCAAAGCAGAATAAAAGCCTTCTGGTTCAAGGCACTTTCGTTTCCAAGGTCATTTTTTTCAGGTTTCTTCAGACTTGCAAATGTTTTGCTTTTCCAGCACCATTTGCATCCATTGTAGAATAAGTGGTGTCCCTTCCTTGAAAAGAAAACAAGGCTATATTAAAATTATATCTAAGTAACTTATTGCAGATTTTGTATTTGCTGACCTTGGCTCAATTTTTGCTACTTTTTAGAGTCGTTGGGCTATATCAGTCTCTAGCCCTCATTTTCTGGTGAAACGAGAACTGCCCCTTTATACACTTGTTTCTGCTGGTTTTATGAACTATTCTTTAATGTTTTTACAGACGGACCCTAGTTACTTGGTCATCTTTTGTGGGGGGGTTGTTTGTTTGGTTTTTTTACTGTGCATCTTTTCCCCTTTTTAGGTGTTCTGTAGGGTGCATTGTGTAAAATGAATTCCCTCCTGCTGCTCCTACCTCAGTTCAAATTTTTGGTTCATGAAAAAAACAGTTATTTTCTTGTTTAATGTATTTAAGAATCTAGTCTTTAACTGGGTTGGTTATTCTGATTAGTTGTGTTTTGCTTCCATGAAGGAGTGTGGAGAATTGATTTTCAAAATCTGGGCTCTTGTTGTTGAAACTGAAATAAGAATGTAGCTTTTTAAACTTAGTGTTTCAGGATTCTTCAGCCTCGTTCCTGTGTTACTAGCCAGACGACAAATCCAAGGAACACTGCAGAAACAACCCCGGTACATAAAGCAGTTCCCTGATACCCCTCTCCCTGGCAGTGCTGCTTCTGAAGCTAAACTGAAGACTACATGTATCTTATGTTACTGAAGCAGCGCTAAGAACACCTGTGCACACTTTTTTTCATTTGGAACTAGCTGTAAGAATAGATGTGTGCACATACGCTCTCTCTCCCTTGAAAGAAGAAATCTGATGGAATTGAGAGTCGTGGATCTGTTGCCTTAACTGATCTGTCATCGTTTGTTTTGGGAGTGTAGAAGCAATTTTTTTTTTTCCCAACCTGGATAAGGGATTGGACACCTATCACTGGACTCCTGTCACTTCATGGTTTCTGACCCATATTAGTGCTGATGGGTAGCATTTTTGCTAGACTGCCCCAAATGCTAGCAGATATATAGTCAGATTGGCTTGTGGTTGGAAGAAGAGGCTTTTACTTATCTATTTCTTGGGGAGAACTAGGTGTAGGCTTCTTCAATTAAATGGCAAGGGTGATTTGTGAAAATAACAGAATATCGCAATGAGTTAAATGGTTTCCTTTAATTAACAATAAATAAGTGTGGCGAGTTGGCCCTTGGCTGGGGGCCAAACCACACACACCCGCTCACACAGTCCCTGCCCCCACCCAATGATAGGGGAGAGAATTAGAGGTAAATGGCAAAGAGGACTCGTGGGTTGAGATAAGGACAATTTAATTACTAAACTACAATAATATTAGAAATAATACTATATACAAAGATGCAATGTGATACACAGTGATACTACCCCTCCCCACCTGATGACCAAAGGCCCAGCCCACTCCCAGCCAATGGCCCCGAAGGAGGGAGAGAATAGGTGATACACAATTATGCTACCCCCCTGAAAAAGGCTCGGCCTGTTGCCAGCTAATAATCCCCAGAAACCGCACAGACGATTCCCCCAGAAAGGGGGGGAAAGGGGAGAAAGGGGGTGCACCGCTCCCAGAGGCACTCACGGAACGGAGATAACAGCCCAAGCGTCCCAGCCCAAGAGATGACCGAAGCAGGAAAAAAAACAGCTAACGATCCTCCGGGAGAGGGAGGATGCCAAAACTCACGGAACGGAGATAAACGAGTGTCCCGGGCCGAGAGCTAACGGCGACCGTGGCGGGAGGGGGGGGAAAAGGCCTTGGGAGAGCGAACGCAGGCCCCAAAGCGAGATGAATCCGGAAGTGAAAAGACAGCTCTCCTGGAAGAGTTCTCTCCTATATACTGGGTATGACGTGCATGGGATGGAATAATTGGTCAGTCTGCTTCTCAATCTTTACCTAAAAGCAAATCCCAGGCTAGAAGCCGGACTGTCTCTTCCCCCCCCCAAAAGGCTGAATGTATGTCCTTGAGAACAAATAACAACATCCTAGCAATAACTATAAACGTCTTTCTCTTATCAATTCTCTCCTGAGCAGGAATCCAAAACATAGTTTCTTGCTAGCTATTTATGAATAGAAGGGAAAAGGAAAAAAATTAACTCTGCTCTGCTTAACCCAATAGCTTTCCTGTTTGATGAAATGCTGAAGTGTTTCTTTCTCTGGTGGTGCAGCTCAACTTCATAATGATACTGTTTTGAATAGGACACAGCAGTTTAAGCATTATATTACAAGTGTAAAGCCTTTTCCCCAGAGATGTCCCATCGACCCTTTTCTGTTGACTGTACTTGTAGAATAATACTTTCACTAATATGGGTTCTCTGACTTTTGTCATGCATGAGTGGAACTCAATTTCCTGCATTTAACTATAATCTTCTAACTTCTAGGTATGGGAGGGCCGGTGGAGAGTCATACCCCATGATGTTCTGCCTGACTGGCTAAAAGACAATGACTACCTGTTGCATGGACACAGACCACCCATGCCTTCCTTCCGGGCTTGTTTCAAGAGTATCTTCAGAATACATACAGAGACTGGTAACATCTGGACACATCTGCTAGGTATTTTCAGCTTGCTCTAATGATAGCTGGCTTCATTGCTTGCTTTCTTTAAGAGTGAGATAGAAAGAGGTGTGGTGTGGTCAGCATTATCGTTCCACTAGTAACCTGTTAAATTAACAGGTTGGAATCCCTCTCTTACTTTTGTCCCTCCAGGGTTGGATGGGACTTTCTTAATTGTGGCATTCAATACAAATGAATGAATTAAAAATTTCCTGATCATTAATAAATTATCAGGAGATATTCTTTGTTTCGTAAGTGTGTATGTGTTAATTGAGATCACATTTCTAGCCACAGGAACTCACTTCAGTTACAGCTTGTATGAGTGATTTTCCACTTGCAAAGAGCCTTGAAGAGAAAGGGTTTCTTTGAACTATGCCCTTCTCTTTTTACATTTTGCAACAGATTTTTTTTATTACTCTAGAATGTACAACTAGTTGTCAGGCATCTTGCAAAACAAGTGAAAATACAGAGTCCATGAAAGTTGCTATTGCATCAGTCTTTGACAGAAATGTGGTTGAAATGCGTGAGGTAGGGCAGTACTTTATTCTGCATGTGTGCTGCTGGTTGACATGCAGCTCCTAGGTTTAGTCCTCCTGTACACTAAAGTCATGCTTTTGGAGAGAAAAGCTTTCAGTATGCATGAACTCGACACTTTTCTGCTTTACTGGTTTTCAGGATGTGTGTTCTTCCTTTGTCTGGGAATCTTCTACATGTTCCGGCCAAACATGTCCTTTGTAGCACCTGTGCAGGAGAAAGTGGTTGTTGGGTTGTTCTTCTTGGGAGCCATACTCTGCCTCTCCTTCTCATGGCTCTTCCACACAGTTTATTGCCACTCAGAAGGTGTTTCCCGGCTCTTCTCCAAGTAAGTGCCCAGAGGACAGGGTAGGCCAAATAGGACACAGGTGGGAAAACAGGCTTGGGATTTATGCCTGGAGCTCCAGTGTAGTTGTTCATTGCATGACTGCGTGTACTTTGAAGCAGAGTTGAGCAGAGATTCAATGCAGCTTCTTCTAATTATTGTTTGTTTCAGCATGAGTTTTTGTGATGCTGTTTTAGTCTTAAAACTCTGTCACTTTCTGCCGTTTGGCAGGCCTGTGCATACATCTTGCTTGCTGTAAGTAATATACCTGGAGCTTAGTTGCAGGACTTTGAATTTTTAATGCAACTGTCACTACTTGTCATTTCAGCTATTCTGAGTAACTTGGAATCTTAAATGTATGTAAACCATCTCCACAACGTGTATCAAGATGTCTTGGTCTTTTGGTTTTACTACGCATTCTTTTGTGACTGCCTGCTAAATGTCTCGGGTTTCCTAAGATTGCTCAGCCTAGGGTTGTGTAATCTGCAAGACTACCTCTAAAGTAACCCAGTAACTAAAATCCTCTCCTGAAAAATTAACTCCATCTTATGTAGGAGCATTTTGTCAGGGTGTGGTAAAAAGTAATGGCTGTAGGAATTCCTTTTCTTCACTGGTATTATTCCCCAGTGGTCGCTTTGACTAACTCATGTTTGTCAGATACTAAAGTGTTTGTGTTGGCTGTGCTCTCACAACGTACTGTGTGCACTTTTTTTGTGTTCAGAGAACTCTTGTTGCTGCATTTTTCCTCATCTGAAGCTTAAATCTGAGTTTTCTTCAAAAAGCTTTGGTCTAAAGGCTGCTGTATGTATTGCTGATGACTGTCCAAGAATGTCCTTACTAGCTGTCTGTCAAGGTAACACATTATTGTAGGAGGGCATTGGTGGAAGAGTTGCCATCAGGAAGTAATTTGCAGTAGTGAGAATAATTTCATTTTGCAGTGAGAAGTAGACAGGTGGTCTAGTAGAGAAGACAGTCGGTACGAGGACTTCCAAAGGTTTGCATTTCTTATCAAACTGATCTTTGTTTCCTCCTAGGCTGGATTATTCTGGCATTGCACTTCTCATCATGGGCAGCTTTGTACCGTGGCTATACTACTCCTTCTATTGCAACCCTCAGCCTTGCTTCATCTACTTGATTGTGATCTGTGTCCTGTGCATTGCAGCCATAATTGTCTCACAATGGGACATGTTTGCAACCCCTGAATACCGGGGTGTAAGGGCAGGTAAGACCTGAAGTTAACTGTTTTGCTTCTTGACTGCTTTTCTTCCTTTCTGCTTGCCACTTGGAAAAACTATTTTGGGAAGACTTAAGAGAATTTAATCTTAGAGAGAGCTAATAATCTTGGTTTGGTAGCTTGATGGGTTGTCTTTCAGCATTTGTTATAGCCAACTGGATGTACAGATAGGGGCTGGTGCAAGTCCTGGAAGTCCGTTCCTGAAATGGACAGTAACACATGCAGTAGGAAAGGCAGTGCAAAGTATTTCTAGCCACATCTAGCAACTTTGTTCTCTCAAAAAATGGCTGACTGCTTGGTGGGTGTATGTGTCTTTCTACTCTTTGTCTTGGTTTTGTAATACTAGACTCAGACAGTAGTAAATCACTGAATGATTGAATTAATCTGAATGATTTGCCTAGATAAAATACATATTTAAGACAAAGAGCCTAGTTTTTCTCTTCACATGATCAAAAGAATAAAAGCAGATTTAGTTTCATGTTCTGAGGTAGAAAGAAAGAGAAAGCTTTAGGGGGCAGCTATGGAATGTGCACGCAGCTGGGTTGAATAGTAATGTTTCTTGTTACTGAACCTGCACATGCTGTCTACAGTAAATCTAGATTTCCTAGACAAGCTATGGATGTACCTTCAGAGAGTTCAGCTTTCCAAACTTAAAATCTGTGGATGGGACATGATTATTCCCCCCACGCACACTTCTTTTTACAAGATTTCTGTACTTGCTGCTAAAATCTAAATGAATAAACCATGTTCTCATCTATGGCAGATCAGATGAGCCGCAGATGCGACTTTTCTGTTTCCTAGGACAACTTGTACAGTAGATGATCAATAATATCTTTGTTGTCTCTCCTTGTCTTGCTCTTGAGAGATAATGAAGTGAGATGTCATTCATGTAGTCTCAGTGCCCTCTGCAGTCCAAGATGTGTAACTGCCTTAATGTACATAAAGCTGGTGGACACAGTCAGTAAATGAAATATTTCGGTATCAGCTGGGACATAACTAAGTAGCTTCTGGTATATGAAGGAAGTCTGTGCACTCTTTAACCTCCTTTCTTGATAAAGCTCTTCGGGGGACCTCCAGCTTCAAGAGTTGTCACCTCTCTGCTGCTTTGGCAAATACTGAGTTTTCCTTCCATAGCTTTTGTGTTGTCATTGTCTGCCTTTTACCGCCACTGTGTTCAAACCTGACTCTCCCACATTTTCTTTACCTCCCAGGAGTATTTCTAGGTCTGGGTCTTAGTGGGGTTATTCCCACCCTGCACTTTGTCATCTCTGAGGGGCTCCTGAAAGCAGCCACAATGGGGCAGATAGGCTGGCTGGCACTCATGGCATGCCTGTACATCACTGGTGCTGCACTGTATGCTGCCCGCATCCCGGAGAGATTCTTCCCTGGCAAGTGTGACATCTGGGTGAGTCTACAGAATGACTGGATGAGGAGACCTACATGAAAGCTGGTTCCCCTCGAGGCTGGAGGATGTTGTGTCAGTGTTTTCTTATTGCAAGTATCAAATCACCGAAGCGTAGGTCTTAAGGGACCAAACAACTGTGAGCTCTCTGAGCCCAGCTTGCCTGGTGCCTCTTGTGCTGAGTTATCACAAACTGGCTGGTCTGAGCTAGCTCCTGGTGTGCAAATTCGCCCCAGCACACATACTAGACAGCTTTAATAGATGGGTAAGCAACTGCGCGAACCTGTGTGTGTGTGTGTGTTGAGGATCCGGCAAACACCCATCTTGCTTTGCATCTCTGCAGAATAGTGCATGGTTATTTCTCTGATGTTCACTGTTTTCTCTGGGATCTTCACCATGTCCGGCTCCTCATCTTGTGCAGCCGGTGAAAATGCTGGATAGAGGTGGTAGACTTTGGAGGGATCCCTTGCCCAGAAGAAGGGAAAGTGGGATGAGCAAGTGGGTGGGTGGGGGGAAATTTGGGATGAGGGAAAGGATCACGAAGGCTGTAGAAGGCAAATATAATATATAGGGAAGATGTAAAAAAAGAAATCGGGTAGAGAAAGAGTAGAGATGTGAGGAAGGTGGACCTTTGGAAGGCCACTGTACTTCCACTAGGATAGTTTAAGGCCCCTAAGAAGATTAGAAGTGAGAACGAGGTCTGGGCTGTTTGAGTGGCTTTTGCACAGCACCAGTGTGCTGGATTTGTTTAAATGGCCAAACAAATCCTTGCTGCAATAATGAGCTAGGCTCCAAAAGTGCTGGTGTACCAGCTCCTCTGGAGCCTGCAGATACACATTTGTAGAATTTTTTCAAGAACATTATCCATGTTGGTATGGCTTCCCTCAAACAAGGGCCTGCCTTGTCATGTAGCTCCCTCATGGTTTTCATTCTGCTGTACTGTGATCAGTAGCATCCTGGGCATTCATTCTGAACATCTGGTTGTTTCTAGGTTTTAATATAATACCTTTTTTCTTCTGTTCTATTTCTCTGTGGTATAGAAATAAAATAACAATGTTCTGAAAATCTACTTGGTAAAACTTACACTTGTGACCAGAGCAGAGTCTGTACCTGTTAGCTGTATGAGAGAGCCCTTTGTATTAATAAACCAGCAGTGTGTGTTGTGGAGGAACAAATTTTAAGTGTCCTGCTTAAACCTTTTGTCCAAAGGTCTGATATTATCCTTGTCCAGTCACAAAGGGACATGCATTTATGGAGCATATTTGTTGCTTGACCAGCTGGTTAAGACAACTGAAGGAAAGGGTGGGGTCGGGGGGGAATTTGGTTATTTTGCTAATGATAGGGAAGGAATTGACTTCCAATACAAGACTTGGAGAACTTTGCAGCTTGTAGTTTGAGGAACTATTACGTGTTACTGTGTACTTCAGCTGAATGTGTGACTTCTTTGGAGACAGGGTAGCACTACAGCCCAAAGTACCCAGGCTAAGCAGAAGTGTTTTCTTTTCCGCAGTTCCACTCCCATCAGCTGTTTCACGTCTTCGTAGTGGCTGGTGCTTTTGTGCACTTCCACGGGGTTTCGAACCTCCAGGAGTTCCGTTTCATGGTGGGAGGAGGCTGCACAGAGGAAGATGGGATGCAGTAAAACCAGCCTTCAGCCCAAGATCATAACCAAAACAATACCGCAAGCGTGGTTGAAGCATACAGGCTAGCAAAATGAATACCTAAGAAGAATCCAAGTTTCAGCTGATGGAGCATGGAGCTTCACGGGGATTCTGACTAACCAAGATAAGTTCTATACCTCAAGCAATGGAATGAATAAATTTGAAGACCAGGAAATTCTGAAACCCTAATTTATTCTTGGGATCTACAGATTGAGCTACAGAGGACCCTTCCAAATCGGCTTCTGTTCAATGCCATATTTATTTGTAGAAGTGGGGAGGGATAGCTTAGCAGTTTCCTTTTTTTTAAAAAAGAAAAAAAAGAAATCAAGGTTAAATTTATATCCTCTTGGAGGGTTTGGGAGTTGATTTTAGATGCTCTTTTGGGAGAAAAACAAATTGTAAATAAGATTTCTAACTTTCTGTTTAAATAAAATTTATATAAATGTTTTAAACAATGGGTGGGGGGGGAAAGGGTTTTTGTAAAGAATGCAACATGCAAGTACCACACACTGTTTCAATTTTGCACAAAATGACTGCAGGAGGACCAGGTAAAATTCCCAGGAGTGAAGCATGTTGGCCCTACAGATTATCCTGGTGGCCAGCAAGCCCTGGGCAATGTGGGGTGTGAGCCAGCACTTGGAGTAGGTTCAGTTGATGTACACGAGGTTTGTGAAAGCTGGATTGATCACATTGTCATCCAGGTCAGTGTTAGCAAGTTTATTTACTCAAGTAACTCGAAAGAGACATCTGCGCCCTCCCTGCCTAAGCGTGTGGGACAGCTGCCTTCCAAGCTTGCATGGTCTGTGTGGTTTTGGGTAGTGGATGGAACAGTTAGTTGTCTTGGTTCTCATCGTATGAATCGCAGGTGAAATGGCAAGCAGTCCACCTCCGTCAGTGCCTGCCTGTACCCAAAGGCCCCCAGTGAGTAGATGGTTGCCCTTTGCGGGCCTGCTCTGTTTTGTCTGAAGAAATGATGGTAATGCACTTGTCAAAAGATAGTTGAGCATGTGAGGGGAAACAGAGGTGGGTTAAGATGGGCTGGAAAGAGGAAGCTGTGCGCTCCAGGACTTGGAGTTAACAGCTACTGCAGACCTCAAGCGCGTAACCTTCTCATGTGTCGGGATCTATATGCCAAGGGAGTTTGCAGGTTTTTCTTTTTAAGAGGAAAAATCCACAATCAGCCCAATGCAGTTCCATTTTTATTCTTTTTTCCTTAGGTCTGCTTCCCATTTGTGCTTTAGCAATGGGACTGCTGGTATTTCTTAAACCTCAAGCTAAGAGTTCAGTTGGATTGCTGTGGAGCAGATGCACCTCCTATATACAGGGAGGCACATACCCTTCTCTTGTGTAATTGATGTAGTTTGATCTTTGGAGCCCAGTCAGAAGCCAGACTGAAGGAGAATCTTTAGAGTCATAAGATGAAACTTGAACGTTTTGTTTATTATGGCACAGGTATTGCTTGGAGTGTTTAGTTGGAAATTCAGAGCAATTACCTCTCTCGCAGATGAGTTAAACAGCTCATAAAATGCTGTGTTTCACAAGGGAGGAAGGTAAAGGGTGTGTTTTTTTGTTGTGTGTGTTTGGTTTGTTTTAAAAAGACTCCTGCAAGTTTGAATTTTAATTCTTCAAGAGAAAAATGTGGATTGCAAAGGTCTTCCCATGCCCTGGATAGCACGGAGTGTGTTTTGGGGAGTCACTTTGTGTAATGGAGTCAAGTAGAATGCCTTCCTGAAGTTGGCTGGATATTAAGGCTTCACCCCTCAAATGGTGTCTCTGTAAAGCCTCTGAGAGCAAGGTCAGCTGCAGAACGGTGTTGCAGCCGCGTCTGTGAGCTTACAGGGATGTCTTCTCATAGAATCACTACACTGGGTGCCTGTAGGGCCAGAAGCCGTTTATGCTGAAATGAAGTAAAGAGCAGTATTAACTTGGATGTAAGGGCTAATAGCACAGGCATCCTGGACAAAGGTGTAGTTGCCTGGCAGGAAGTACACTGCTGTCTGAGAAAAGCATGGTACATATCGGAATCGGAGCTGCCTGCTTTGGGACACCTCTGTAACTGTACCAGCAGCAGAGGCAGCCTCCATCCTGGATCATCCCACGTTCACTCCTTGAAGGGTGATTGTAACCTGGTCCTACACAGCACAGAACTACAAAAACACAGTACTCCACCTGCTGTTCTTAACCCAGTCAGTCTCTCTCCGTTCAAGAAGTTTGTGTGTTCCAATAAAAACAACCTAGCTGTGCACTTTTCTGTAGCTCTTGCTGAGAACTCTTCCCAGGTTGGCACCTGAATGCCTTACTCTCAGCAGTCAGAGGCTTGCTTGCTCTGTGTGCAGGTTATTGCCATAGAATAGTTAGGACCTACAGCTTCTTTCCTTCCCCATTAAATAGTGGCCTTGTTCAGTATATTTCTTTTTAAAAATTGCTTACTGTTGAAAGCAATGAAGCACATTCTGGGGTTTTGATGGCTGGGGACTCTGGTGATGGTTCCATATAAGATGGGATCTTATTACTTGCTGTATTCTTAACTTCTGCTAATAAAAGAACCAAATGGAATGTTGTCTAGTTTGTGTCTTTCTGTGCTGTGTGTGAAGTTTGAAAGAGTCGCTCTTCCTTTCTTCCTTCCTGGTGCTTGCAGGCAACACTTCATAGGTAAAAGGCTTCTGCTGTCTAAAGGCGTATGTGTGATTGAGCTGATGCTTGCTCTAGGTCTCCTTGAGCAAAACCCAGTTGGTGTGACTGAAACATTAGTTCTGCTGTGTGGCATCCTCTCGATCTGTAATTCACATCGAGTACGTGCCTGCTTGTGCTGTAAGGTTTCAATGCTCTTTAGCATATTTAAACATTGCAGCAGACAAACGTGTCCATGGACTGTGCAGGCTCTTAGTTACAGCGCTAATCTCAAGGGAAACTTGTTTTTGCAAAGTCTAGATTTTTATTTGATGCCCACTGGAGTAGCTAGTTGTAGCATGGGGCAGATAGTGGTGTGGGGGAAGGTGTGTCTGGTGCTATCACTTTATGAAGCTGCTCATAGTAAGAGTTCCCCCGAGATACAATTATCCTGAGCTTGCAGAGAATGAAAAGCCTGGGACAACAATTATCCTGTCCCATGTCTGCTTGTTTTTGACCTCTGCTGTATTTTAAAAGTAGTTTGAGGACAAAGTGGGATTGGTGTTACTGCTAAGTTTCTTTTTTGGAAAGTTTAGCTGAACCCCAGCTATCTTGGGGTGAGCTGGCCTTCGTCAGGTTTCTCTCTGCATCCCCTAAGCCTCTGTCTGAACCTAGGCCAGCTCTAATTTCAAAGGTTATCTATTTTGCGTGTTTAGAGAGACGAATTTTCAGTGGCTCAGTTTTCCAGTTCCTGGTCCTGCAGATTTTAGAGCAGGCTGCATGTGTGTGGTGCCACTGCAGGCTGGGTGCCAGGGGGCACGAGGGAAAGGAACAAGGTGGGGCGTGGGGGAAGGAGCAGAAGCTGTGACTGATGGACAGTACTGGAAAGCTGAAAGTGAAGCACTGGGGGATGAGAGCTTGTGAGGAGGAAACTGGGCGGGGGGACAGGGCGCAAAGAACAAGAGCTGCGGGGGGAAAGAGGGTGGGTGCTGGAGACCTTGGTTGTGGGCAAATTTTTAGGTGAGTTGAGATTGGGAAGGGACGTTTAAGAGGCCGAGGACTCAAATTCCTGGTGTAGAGGAAATGCCTCCCAGCCTGTACCCAAGTAAGGAGTGGATCCTCTCCTCCTGGTAAGAAGGTGGGGGGGCTGGCAGGGGTGGGAAGGAGTTGGGTTTGGCTGGGGAGGGAGTGGGGCTGGTGCTGACCAGAGCAGCCCTGTGCCTGGAGTGGGGTCTTGTGCATCTTCATTGCCATTCCTTGGCTGTCAGCAAGCATCTGTGAGACACCTGGGCAAGATGCCTAATCCTCCTCTTGTGTTGGCTCACACGGAGGCTGGGCACCTACAGCTGTGCTGTTTATCAGTTACTTGACTCAAGATCCACGTTTTGCAGTGACAAGAGCCAGCTCCAGTAAATGACCTAAACGACCTATGACAGCTTGAGGACTCAGGATGGATTTCTTTTTTTTCTTTTTAAAAATGCAAAGCAAATTCAAGGAATGTGGAGAATGTCTGGATTAGATTGCACACAAATGACACTAAAAGAATCTGCTATGTTTGAATATGAATTGGGTTTATTTTGTTTTCAGAAAGCAGAATGATACTTAAAAGCTGTCTGAACAGGCTAAAGTTGTACGTCCTACCTCTGCTGCATGGAGTAGTGGCCTCTTTAGCGTCGCTTTGCCCTCTCCCCAGAGTTACTTGCTTCATTCGTTGCAAAGGGGGAATTTCCCCTGAGTGTGGATTACAGCGCTGCGATCCAGGTGAATGTCTAAGGCTGCTGACCAGCTTTTTTGAGGAGCTGGAAATAAATGAAGCATAGGATTAGTGTGGAGGAGCTGTGTTTGTTTTAGTAGAACCCATTAGAGACTGCCCTGAAAAACTGACTTCTTTTTCCCCCCACTTTTTTTTTTTTCCTGCCTGCTGTGTGGCATCAAGTGGTTTGTTTGAATGAAACTCTCCTGCTGGTCAGCACTTCTATATTTGTCTGGAGTGCTTAAGCTGAAATTCTCCAGGCTGATTTCCAGGAGCGCTGAGCACTAATGTGCTTTGGATAAAGTTCCCTAGAATGATCAGCTCCCTGGAGAAGGTGTGTGTTAATTCCTAGGTCCATACTGTTATTTATGAAGAAGGAATACTGGTCTTGAACTCGTGGCAACATCAAGGGCATCACGCTGGGTTATCTTCAAATACTTTAACGATGAGCAACGCAGGAGAAGTGCACGAGGAGACCCTCTGCCTGCCATCACCGGGGCAGCGCTGCAGTTGAGCTGCTGGCAAGAGGACCACGGTGGACCTGGTCCCTGGTTCGCTGTTGGGAAGGTAGGCTCCTCGGGGAGGATGCAAGCCTGGTGCTCCTGCGTGTGCACAAGGGGGTGGTTTGCCTCCTCTGTCTTAATTCTGGCATTTCCGGGAGCTTCACCTTTGCCCTTCTCTCTTCTGGTAAAATTCATGTTTGAATAACAGAGTTATTACACCCTCTGAGCTTGGAGCTGTTTGTGCTGGAGACTCGCAATGATCTCGCTTATTCGCAGCTTCATCTCCACGGTGGCACAGCTGGGCACACAGGCTCTTCACAGTTGGTATAAAACCCCAACCGCTCCGGTTGTAAACGAGACGGGAAAATCACGTGCCTGGCTGGGTTCCCAGAGCAACGATGCATTTCCCTAACAGAGGCAAATGACAGCCAAACTGGCTCGAGTGGTTATCTTTTGTTTTCATCTCTAACCGTGCCGAACCAGCGCGTATGGTTTGAGCTTTGCCTTGGTGCTGGCTGGCGCCGAACCCTCCTGAACCAGTTGTTCTCTGCAGCCCAGGCCTGGCTGCGGGGCTGGCCGGGGGCTGGGGCCACCAGCTCCCTGCTTGCTCCTGGCTGTGGGTGTAAGGACAGGGCTTGGTGGCAGTGGGGGGGCTGCTTGGGGAAAGGCGGGGTGCCGGGGCTCCCGAAAGTCGAGGCAGCACAGCAGGAAGCAAAGCTGATGAAATTTCCTGTGGGGTCCATGAGGTATTTGCTGAAGAAACACGCTTGGTGGCATTCAGGTGGGGCTGCTACAGCGTGCGTCACGTGCTGATGATGAGCTGCGTTGCTGCAGGTGATGTCACGATAGGTAGTGACAGCAGCGTTTGCTGGCTGAGTGACAGAAGGTGGAAAGGCTCCTGGCAAGTGCGGGCAGAGGTGTGAAGGGGCCCTGCAGCTGGGGCAGGGCAGAGACCCAGGGAACAGCCTGTGCCAGGGGGTGGCGGAGCTCCCCAGCATCCAGGGAGGGGTGGGAGTGGCACCTCCCTCCCATGGGGGTCCAGGTGTCAGTGGAGTCATTGAACGCACAGTCATTTCATGTTCCTCCCCCACTTGCTTTTGGAAAACTGCTTTGTGCAAAAGTGCGTGCTGTGTTTGGCCACCCCCAGCCCCGCTACCCTGCAAGCTGTGAGAGCTGCGCAGGGTTTCAGTGCAGAAGGCACCAGTGGCCTTTATCAGCAGAGAAAAAGCATCCTGGAAAAAAATACCCTGAGGAGCCGGAGTTGGAGAGGTGTGCACAAAACCAAGCAAGACTGTGGTACTGGTCCTTCACTGTGGCGGTGGAAGGCACCCTGCCCTTAACCCACTTGGAGCGTGTGGCTCCTCGCTGCGACCGCCGCCGTCCCCAGCCTGGGATGTGCCAGGTTCTCGCTAAGTGTAAGCCGACTCAGGCCAGCCTGCTGAAAAGCTGCTGCTTTTGTGCTCCCTCCCCACTGCAAAGGGCCGCTGTAAATCCAGGGCTGGTTTTCCTGCTAGTTTGGAGGATGAAGTAATCCCTGTCTGGTTATACTCAAAGGTCTAGTCATCCATCTGCTCGGTCCCAAGGCATGAGGCAAGGAAGGGCACGTGTATGTGCCGCTGTGCAAGGTGTGTGTCCCTGCCCGCGGCTCAGGCACACTCAGCGCCCACCGCAGCATTCGGAGGGGGACAGGGTTACCTCAGCCAGCAGTGGGGTGTTTCTGAAGCCTGTAGGGAGTGTAATGGAGAGATTTCAGGTCCCTTCCTAGCTCCCTCTCCACCTGCCTGGTAGGAAAACAGCTGCAGGTTTAAGGCTTGTGAAGTCTCTGATTTGTGCGGCAGCCAGATGTGGCTGGGTGAGTCTGATGGACCCCCTTTGCTGCGTGGCACCGCTTGTCCCTTTTCTCCCATCGAGTCCCGCTGTGACAGAATAAACCCCCGTGCCTGCAGCATGTATGCCTGCAGGGGCAGGTGGGCTGTTGCAGGAGGCACAGCTGTGGTTCACCGGGCTGTAGCCGGATGGCAGCGGGATGCTGCTTGGCTGGACGTGAGCTCTGCTGCTGGTTGGATCCTCTGGCCTCAGATCTCTGCTTTTGCTGACCTATTTTGATCTGCTGTGCCCAGCACATGGCTGAAGAAGTTGGGAGCTGGAGCAGCTGCTCTTCCTGGGGATTTTTGTCTCACTGTAGGGCCATGAGCCGCTATCTCTGCCAGGCTGGGTATAATTTACATCTTCACTCTCTCAGCAGAAGTCTTTTTGCAGAACCACGTTTATTGTGAATTAATGCACCTGAAATCAAACATGGTTCACGTGCGGCAGGGCAATGTGTATTTATATCTCCTTTTTAAGCTGAGTGGAGATGGGACTGCTAATGCTTTCTGACAGTGAGGTCACCCTGGAGAGCGGTGCCCCAGGAGGGCAGGCACCCAGGGCAGGCGCATGGAGCTGGGGGAGCTGTGCCAGCAGGCGGGGGCTGCCCTGAGACAGTGGCTCCGTCTGTGAGCAGCTCCTGACTCCTCAGCCTTGACAGTGGCCCCTTTTCCCTCCCCTCTGCCTTCATCTTCCTCAGCTGCTGCTGGCTTTGATAAGGTCACCGCATCTGAAGCCTGGAAGTATCTCCACCTCCAGATTTACTTCCAGTAGCACAGCCATTCCCCTCCTTTTAGTCATAACGCTGCCTCCAGTGAGGCAAAACCCACAACAGCACGAGCTGTGACATCCTTTCACTATGAGGGTGGTGAGGCACTGGAACAGGTTGCCCAGAGAAGCTGTGGATGCCCCATCCCTGGAGGTGTTCAAGGCCAGGCTGGATGAGGCTTTGGGCAACCTGGGCTAGTGGAGGGTGTCCCTGCCCATGGCAGGGGGGTTGGAACTCGATGATCTTTAAGGTCCCTTCCAACCCTAATCATTCTATGATTCTATGATCCTGAAAGATCCCCAATCAGGATCTGGTTGTGACCAGTACTGTCCCCTTAAGTGTCAGCATCCATACTGCCCCTAGCACACCTGCGCTGCGTTTGTGGGCTCCTGTGGGGAAGGGGACAGCTGCATATGGGTCTAACCCCAGTGGCCGTGGTGGCTTGGTGAGGAGCCCCACAGCTCCACATGGTCAGCACGCGTGGAGGGCAGCGCTGCAGCAGTGCTGCTCGTTGGGCGGTGAGGAAGGAGGGTGCAAGCACTCGCCTTGCAGGAGCTGGCAGCTCAGTGTGATGAGCCACACAGCTCTCGGGGGGCGGGGAGGGGTGCAGGGGGCTCCCGAAGTCACTTGCCTGGAAGAGGAGATTAGGGCAAGGCTCTGCCCAGCTGGCCTGCCAGCCTGCTCCCTTGGTGCCACCACCATGGTGTACCCACAGGTGCTGAGGTGGCTACAGATGGGGACGGTGCAGAGCTCAACATGAGACTGTTTCCATCTGCAGCTGCTGGCTGTGGCATCCCTACTCCTGGCATGTACCCCGCTGGTGCCAGGACCCCCACTCTGACTCTGACATAGAGCTGGGGGCTGCGGGGTGCAGCCAAGTGGTTCACAGAGCACGCTGCGTGGCCAGAGGCTCTTCTTCCCGTAGCTCTGGTAAAAACGGTGTTGCAGTGACCAGGAGGAGGACTTCCCATCCCCATGAGTTGCCGGCATATCCCTGATGGCCAGGCCACTGCAGCTGTATTTGCAGTCCCTCCGCCTGCACCCTGTCCCCACGGGTTCAGTGGGGAGAGGGTTTTCTGGGATATAGTGTAGGGCTGTGATTAGCACCAAACATGACATGATGATCCTGAAGTATCTATTTAAAATATGCCATATATTTGTTTTTAATGAGACAGTATAGAGCAGTTCATACAAAAAAAAGAAAAAAAAAAAAAAGGAAAAAAATGGCCCGTGCCCACCAGCCAGGAATGCCAGGCTTAGGGCAGGGGGCTGCTTGCCCTGGGACAACCAAGGGCAGCTTCAATGAGCAGGGCAGTGCTGCTCCGAGGGAAAACATGCCTGTTAGCCGCTTCTGCAGTGAAACTAGCAGGCAGCGGGGAGCATACCTCCTTTTTTGGTTGGTCATACATAACCCCTTCCCAGAGGTAAGTCCCCATCTAGACAAGAATCTGGATGCTGTGCTAGCAGTGTTAGGAGAGGTCTCCTTGGCAGAGCTGGCGTGGCTGCAGCTAACTAGTCAAGCTGTGCTACTTCCCGTTGTCCGGTTGCGTGTTACATTAGTGCAGTTTAGGTTAGGTGCCACATCCTGCCCCTGGGGTCCCAGTTGAGGACCACCTCCAGGACCAGGAGATGCTGCCTCCCCGCTGGGAACCAAGTGCCCTGTTCTGGCAGGGCTGTGCCTGGGCTGCTCTGTTTCTGCGTGCTCAAAATCCTGGCAGTTCCCACCGAGGGACAGCAGACAGCATCCCCTGCCCCTTCTGCTCCCCTAGGGCCAGATCTGCCCCTCTGAGCCCTCTACCTCCAGGGGAAATCCACCCCAAAGTGGCTCCATGGGAGGCAGGGTGATGGTGAAGTGTCAGCTGTGCCAAGGACCTCGGCTGTCAGGGCTGTGAGCCGATGGCCAAGCAGCTCAGTAGAAGGTGTGCCAGGAGCTGACCCTGCTGGTCCTCACACAGGCCTCTCCCTGTGGCCTTTTGAGGAGGGAGCAGCTTCTACCATCGGCACCACGCTGGACCTTGCGGTGAAGGATGCAGGACATGCTGTGCCACGTCGTTAACACCTTGACCTCCCTGGGGAGTCACACTGGGTGTCCCAGAACGGCCTGCGTCCCCATATCCTCCCCTCCTGCTGCTCTGGCCAGGGGCAGACCCTTCCTTCCCGGGTCTCTGCCACGTCAGGTGCGTTGCAGGCAGCATCACCGTTGCAGGCAGCATCACCGTTGCAGGCAGCATCACCGTTGCAGGCAGCATCGCCGTTGCAGGCAGCATCGCCGTTGCAGGCAGCATCGCCGTTGCAGGCAGCATCGCCGTTGCAGGCAGCATCGCCGTTGCAGGCAGCATCACCGCAAGAGGAATGCCAGGGGCAGGAGGAGAAGTGTTGGCGAGATGGAGACCTCGGCAGCACCACCGCAGTCTTGGGCGTTTTCCTGGGAGACAGGAGAGAAGGCGTCAGCTTGCTTACAGCCACGGTGGCTGGCAGCATAGAGAAGGGAACCTGCCCCTTGCCTTTTGATGGGGGAGCACTGCCTGTGGCAGAGGGCCAAGAGGAAGTACCACCGGGGCCAAAGGAAGGGACTGGTTTGATGCTCGTGGGCTACGGCAGCCGCCTGCAAGCTAGGAAGCCACCCACATTCCTGTCTCACCATTCTCTGCCCCAAACCCTGATACCCAACCCTCAGCCTCGGAGGCTGCAGGAAGATTGGCTCCCACCTGCATGACCCTCCTGCAGCTCCTGCCACATTTCCCTTCCTGTGAGCAGGTCACCGTGCCTGCTCCTGGCCCTGTGGGGAAGGAGCTGGGCTGCCTTGCACGAAGGTGCCCGGACCAAACTCCTGCCAGCCCGGCACGCAGGAGAGCTGCCTGGCTGCACCAAGCCTGGGTCGCAAGGGCTGGTTACAGGAATTGGGGCTCTTCCAGCAGGTGAACCCCGCTGAAGAAACCCAGCAACCCTCTGCCAGCTGAGCTTAAGCCCTTCCCTGGTGTCACTAGTGTGACTGTCCATCTGCTGGGAAGTCCCCTGGGGAGTCACACTGCTGTGGCTGGGTCCAGCCAGCGGGATGGGCACGCGATACACACAAGGCAGGGGCGCAAGAGGGGACATGTGTGCATGGGCACAGGCATGCCCATGGCGAAACCCAGCCGTGTGCTCTCCCACCCTCCTGCACCGCCCCAGGGTACCTCAGGGTGAAACGCATGGCATGTGTCCGGCCGTCGCCTCAGCTTCTGGGAGCGCATCCGTTCACACTTCACTGATGCATTATGTGTGAGGCTGTTAAGGACACTGTCAGGCAAGGGAAAAGGGTGACAAACGCCGCACAGACCCGAGGCCCTGATGCAAGATGTCTAGGTGTAACTGCACCGCCTGGGGGACTGAGTGGGCAGGACAAGAGAAGGGCAGGTCACCCTGCATGGGCTGGAGACATCTCCAAGCCCTAGAAGGCGGCAAGGAAGGATGGGCAGCTTAAAGAGGCCAAAATGCATAAAGAGGTCTCAGCTTCATGGTGACAAGCTGCCCCATGTCACCACCCTGATGAGGAGCAAGGGATGAAGACCCAGCAGGGAAGAGTTATAGAAGCAGCTGGGAGCACCATCAGGAAGCCGTCCCAGCTGCACCCACCTCACCACTGTCCCTTTCTTCTGGCCTGTCCCATCCTTCACCCTTCTACAGCGCATCGTAGAGCCTGGCTGTTGGAGGTTGGCTTCCTCGTGGGGAACCGGAGGGCAGGATTGTTACCTCCTTTCCACCACACCTCAGCCCTGCCTGCTCTGTGTGCCTCTCTTCCCTGGCTGTCCCACAGGTCAGGCCGTGGCGTCCACCCCGTGTCAATAGCAAACACAGAGACCAAAGGGCCCTGCATCCCTGATGCATGTGGAAGGATATATTTGACTTCTTTCACATCCAGCAGGACGGGTGGGAAGATGCTGCAGTCACAGGTGGCATCCGTGACAAGGAGCAGGAGGTTACTGCTGGCGATCTGCTGAGCCACAAACATCCTGCAAAGAAAAAAGCAGGTGGGAGAAAGCATGTCCCTCCCCCTGCAATGCCAGAGCAGCTGCCCTGCCATCACCTGCCCTGTTTCCCACAGCAAAGACAGACAAAGGAAACGGAAAAAAAATCAGAGATAGGATGCCAGCAGAAAGCAGGAGAGACACAGTGAGCAGCCATGTGCACGGTGGATGTGGCATTGGCACACGTTTTTTGGCCTCAGGAAGCTCTGAACTGGCTCAGATTTGCAACCGCTAGGCATAAGAGCCAAAATCAAACGCAAAACCCCCTCAGCCAACAAAAACCCCCCAAGCAACAAAGAAAGCCCAACACAAGCCTCCCCAAACACAATCATACGCATGAAAATGGGGCAGCATGGCACAACCATTGCACGAAAATGAGAAGGCCTGGTTTCATCTGGAGGTGTGCTAGTGCCCGTTCCACATGTATTTGTGCGCAGGCGTGTACCACCCAAGGCTGTACGTACTATGCAGTCCTGCAAGGGGCAGTTTTGCTAAATTTCATGTTACAGGAATGAGAAATGGAGTATGCCAGTAGCATTCCATTGGTGTGATGGGACTGACCAACTAGTGCTTGGTCTTGCCTACTGCCAGGAAAAATTGGCAGCTTCATTTTGTGGCCACAAGTTTGCCAGTCTCCTCTCCTCCCTGTTGGACAAGCAGATGACAGAAAAGTCCAGTGATGAGCACAGGCATGTGCTGGCAAGGCTGTGTCTAGATCTCAGCGTTTGCCCGAGGATATGCACGTGAGGGCTGGCAGCAGCGCCGCTGCCCAGTTGTGCAGGCAGCGCAGGGCTCGTGGGCAGAGCAGGATGAGGGCAGGCACGTGTTTCGGGTGTGTGCAGGGTTCTGCCATGTGTGCGTGGGCAGCTCAGGCGTGTCTCTGTGCTCACAAGGCTGCACGTGCCTGTGACTGTGGGTGTGCACGCCGGCACGTGCATGTCTGTGACATTTCTGGGTGAGCACGAGGGTGGCAGGGGGTGCGTGTCCAACCGTATGCATGCCGGTGTCACTGCAAGGTGCTGTATGTGTCTGGGCATGTCACCAGCCTGCACCACCCTCCCGGCTGCCAGATGCCTTCCAGGTATTGCCTGCCCTCTGCCAGCACAGAGGCTGCTGAAGCAAGGCTGAGCTGCCCACGCTGTTGTCCTCTGCTGCCTGCCAGCATGCTGTGCTGCCACCAGGCTCCAGGCAGAGCTACAGCCCTGGCGAGAAGCCTGGGACAGAGGGCTTGGTGTGCCTGCGCTGGTGGCAGGGCTGCAGTGCTGCAGCGGGTACATGGCTCTGTGCAGTCCCAGTGCTGCTAACCACCCTTCAGCCAAGGCAGAGGGCTTCTGGAGAAAAAAATGCAGGTTTGTGAAGATATGCCCGCTGCACCAACCAACCTGACTGCACTGGAGGACTGCCCTATCTTCACTACCTAGTCTTAGTGCTTTCTAGCCTCCAGGGACTTCTGCATTCGCTGTTAGAGGTGTTCAATGGCACACACTGCAGTGCATGACCGTTTCGTTAGTGTTCCTGGCTGATGACTACTTTCGGAGCTTTCAGAAGCAGATTTTAACCCATGCACAAACTCAGCAACCAGAGAGAGGTGCCCCATGCACCAAGATGTAAGACAACTTATAGCCTGGGATGGAGCACCCAACCTGTCCTTCCTCCACTGGGACCACCTGGGCTTGTGAAATGGGGGGATGGTCACTTCCCTAGTCCTGCTGATACAAAGCAAAAAGGCTCGTCACCCTGAGACTGTTTGGCCCCTCCCAGCTCCTATGACTCAGGAGGTTGATGTAACCACCACAGTACAAAATAACTGGGGTGGAAACCTCTGCCAGCCTTCCTGGGGTGGGCAGAGGGGTGCCAGGCCCCAGGGAGGAGAAGGCACTGCAGCAAGGAGGGCTCAGCCCCAAGCTGCATCCATGGGGTGGCGGAGATCTCTGCAACAACAGCTTCATGCACAAACAGGTCAGTTTGGGGCACTTGGCTCCTCTGGATCCACCCAGACCTTATTGCACCTACACAGTATCTTGTTGTCACCAAATCTGCAGTCTTTTCTGAAATAATGTTTGGCAACACCTGGTTTTCCTAAAGTCACGCTGACTAGCGCCGGCTGTTTTCCTAACCTTTAAGTCTTTCCTGCAGTTGGTCCAAGACTGAAGTCAGAGTAGGTAGGATAGGTTTTGGTTTAGTTGTTTGGTTTTTTTTTTTTTTTTTTTTTTTTTTTAA
>WKFP01014941.1:430065-444883 GCA_011057875.1 Pterocles orientalis | reverse complement strand
AGCTGGACCAGTGGAAATTCATCCTTCTGGCACATTTCTACATGTGATATGCAGCCACTGCAAATGGCCTCTTTTCACAATGACTTTTCTGTTATTTTAGACCATTCATTCTCTTAAAATGAATGCGGAAAATAAAAAAGTGGACCTGTGTTTTCATTTCTTTGCGTTTAACACTTTTTTCCCCCCCGCCTTTTTTTTTTTTCTGTAGGAAAACAGAAAAGAGGGAAAATTTTTAAAAAAGCAGAAGGAAAGCCGAAAGCATTGCAAAAAGGAAAATTTTCCAAGGAGAAGGCTTTAGCCAGAAACATGAAAAAACAGAAAAAGGTCCTTTCTGAAATCTTCATGTGGAATGGAAAGAGATTATATATATTTTTTAAAATTCTCTTTCCCTCATTCTACAGCCACCTCTTCTTATTAACAGATGGTTTTGATTTTTTTTTTTCTCTTTTATGAAGAAGTGGTAACTTGGTCACTTCACCTCCTCATTGTCCAGCGTGGCTGTTTAGCTCTGCTCTGTGGCCAGAGCTGCTGATGTGGCGGTGGCCACAAGATGGGCACAGTGGTAGGCACCTCTTCTCAGGTTGCTGCTGTCACCGATGGGCTCTGCGACAAGGCTTGCATACTGTCCTGACCTGTAGAGCCCCCAAATGAAAGGAAAACTTCAATTCTTACTTTTGGCAATCTCCACACTCAATCAGCCCATTGGTCTCCTTGATGGCTGGCTCGTACACGAAAACGGGGTACTCTGTGTCGCAGGGCTGCAAGGTGTCATGCTTCTTGTGCTTGTGAGCTGCAATGGTAAGGAGACAAGGTGAGAAACGAAGAGCAGAGGATGGTATAGGGGAGGCCTGCACTGAGATGGAAGCATTTAAGACTGGCTATGTAGGTTGGAGGAGTAGCCTTGCATCCCTCCCCCCCCCCGTCCAGTGGCAATGAGCAGGTGCCTACCAGAGAAGAAGGGGAAGGAGATGCTGCAGCCAGCAGACAGGCAGTGATCCCTGCTCCCACTAGATGGTGTGGGAAAACCGGTCTATGTGAGGAGTGTGCCCAATATTCCCACTCACAATCCCGAAGCAAACCTGGCCCCTGCCCTGCCGAAGCCACAGCCATGGGGCTGCAGCACTCCCAGGGACCCCTGCAGCCAGGGGCATTTGGGCACTGGTACCCCTATGTTCAACGGGGTGTGTGTGGGGTGTCTACTGAACTAGAAGCATTAATAAAGTCCCTCCTGCCTAACCCAGCCCTGGTTCATGCACTTTTTTAAACATTCAAAGCTGCAACTAGGCTGGTCCTCAGTGCCCTGTGCTGAGGGATCTGCCCTTATGGGGACCCTGCATGTCCGTGGTGGGGTTTTCCATCAACTGCTGATCCTTCCTGAGCCCTCTAACATTTCAGAGTGAGCCCACAGCAGTCAATTTGAGGGGCTGAATACGTGTCACGTTAAAAAGGAAACATCCCCAGCAAACAGATCTGGCCTGAGACCACAGGGAAGCAGATGACAGGTCTTGAGGACCAGCAGAGACCTGGCTAATGGGTGGCAGTGGCTCCTGGGGGGAGCCATCCACCGCAGAGGCAGGGAGCAGCTGCTCTGTCACTCATCAGTCACACTCTGTGGGATTCCCAAACTAATTTAGGGATGAGGGGGAGCTGAACTGCCTCACTAAGCCTCCCTTGAGAAGCAAGGGCATCCTTTCTAGGAGTTCAGCAAAGTCTGCCTTGACTGAAACTACTGCCTTGGGCCCTTCTGGCAATTATTTTCTGCAGCTCGAGGTAGCAAAAGCCAGCTCCTGCCTCTGTAAGACACAGGGGAATGCTGCCGATGGAAATGCGAGGCTTTGTTGCTAGGGGAGAGGTGGTTGCGGCTCAGTCATCAAGTATGAGAAACGGTTTCTACATCAGTTTTGGGTCTGAGCACAAAAGACTGGCTCCGCAGCCCTCCACCCACACGGTGGCTGCAGGCAGCCCTGCCGGGGAGTCGGGCAGGGAAGAGAGTCCTTCTGGTGTGGAAGGTGACCAGCTTATCCCTTGCAGCAGCGGTGCTAAAGATTTATAGAAAAATGCAGCAACATGGGTTTTAACCAGTAACTGTATGGTAAGAAGGCACCAAGAGGGCATCCATGATTCTGATGGGTAATTTGCATCGCTGTAAAACCCTCCTGAGAGCTCTGGTCTCCTCTCCCCAGACACTGCTGGAGCACACAGAAAGAGGCAGGCACCACCCTGTGGTTCCTGCCATCTAAACAATGCAGATTAAGTGAGAGAGAGAAAAGCCAGATGATTGTCTCTGGTTTTTCTCTCCACCATGGCAATCCAGTGACACAAGGAACCAGGAACTGCAACACAATTTCCCCTCTAATACCTTCCCCAGGTGAATATGATGGGTACTCAAACACCTCCCTGCAGTCCAGTGTCCCCTGTAGTTGTACCTTGTGCTTTTCTGCTGAACTCCCAAAAAATGTCACTCACAAGGCACCATCCTCCTTAAATCCCCCCAGACGATGGGACCCACCTTTTGGTATCATGGTTAGGTTCATTTTGCACAGATCCAAACGCACATAGGGCTTGATTTCAGCACGATGCCTTGTTCTGTATTCACCCTGGATTCACACTAAATTAATCAGCTAAACTCATTGTTTCAGGGTCTGGCACTGACCCTATTGCCAGCCAGGGGCTGCCTGGCTGTGCTCTGTCACCATTCTCTGTCCCTCTGTGCAAGCCCCACACTCCAGAAGCACGGAAGCAGGGACAGACTTTCCTAGGGACATACTTGTTGGCAAGACCACACATTGGTCCCTCAGCCACTAAGAATCAAACTCCCGTTGTGTCACCCCTGGATTCGCAGCACTGAGTGACCGGGGCTGTCAGCGCAGCACAAGCTGTTGGTGACACGCTGGGCTGGTTGTTGCTCAGAAGAACAGCTGTGATGACCACAGAGGTGACCTGGTAAAGTTGGGACACAACTGCTTGTAAGAATTTAGTGTATTGCTCATGTCAGGAGTGGCAAAGGGTCCTGATATAGCAGAGTCTTCATCTAGACTTCATTTTTTCCCCATCCCTGGCAAAGAATGACATTCTCTGCTAGCTCCAGCTTTCTGATGTAATGTCATCAAAGCGGGTGGAGTTAAAGCCCTATGAAAAACAGTGGTGCGAAGGATGGGGTGCAGGGATGGGGTGAATCAGACCTTCATCTTGAAAAATATGTGATGGAAAGAGATTTGAGGCTGCCTAGCTTCAGCCAGTGTTGAATCAGGGCCATTGTGCCGGACTCGGGCTTGGAAAACTGGGTCTCAAGGGGAAAGGTAACTTAAGAGACTGTACGACTCACACCTAGGATAAACCTGCCCCTTCTGCCAGTGCTGACCAGCATGGCTTGCTGGTCTGACCGGTATACATGGGCAAGAGCTGTACCTTCGCTCCAGACACAGGACCAGAGAGGCAACACTTACGCCATAACCCTGGGCCAAACTACGCTGTGGTGGCACTCCCGGGAGCAGCTCATGCGTGTGGAGGTAAGCAGTGGGAAGTGCAGAGGGTTTCGTCCCTTCAGGGGCACTTTTGCCATGCAGTATGGGCTCAGTCACGAACAGCAGCAGCCTTTCTGTTTGCAGTCTTTCAGGAACATCTGCAGTTTGACTTGCTCTGCGTTAACCTCATCATGTGCACCAAGCTGTATTTTTAAACTGTGCTAAATTGGCACAAGTCCCCTGCACAGACCATCTTAAATCAGGCACAGGCTAAATGAAAAGGAGCCACTTTAAAATCTCCTAACTTCTGCACAGAGACAAGACCTATGACAGAGATTATGCTTAAGCCTACTGCCACTTAATTTGCTTGGAAGCAGTGCAGCTCCAGCAGTACTGAGAAGTTCAGAGGAGCCCAGTAACATGTACTTCATCAGCAAAACTCTTGGGCTGAGCCTCTGCATGCACACGCTGGACATCAAAATGTTATCAGTGCTCTGAGAGTCTGGCGGTCAGGGATTAGGAAATAGTCAGAGGAGCTGATAACAAATTGCAAACTTTATAGAAAAAAGTGAGTTAATTCCAGGCTGTCGTTGCTACCATCTGCACTTCCAGAAAGACTTTGTCAGATATTTGGCAACCAATCCTTCTGAGTAGCAAAAGCAGCCGCCGTGCCTTGTTATGAACTATACAGCCCAGATTGTGAACTCTTTCCCACTAGTAGAAATGAGGGATAACTGCACCCAAGTCGGTGGATTTACTCTGGGACACATGAGACAAAATCTGCCACTTAGTTACAAGTACAGAACACAGAATTTAATCGATTATTTGTAAAATGTCCTCTGTATACATGACCATGCAGTCAAAAAGAAACTTTTCTGAGATACAGAATTCAAGAAATAGTCCTTTCTAGGCTGCATGGCTTGGCTGGAAGTATTTTTGGCTTAATTAAAGGCTTCTAAACCTACGGTGATATCCACAAAAAGCAGAAGCCCTTACACAGAGAGGACTGAGATGCCAAGAGCCATGAAAAATCTGTGCAAGCAAACATGTCTTTTCACCACCCCTGAAAAGCAGATTTGCACGATGAGTGCAGTCTGAATGTATCATGCCCATGTTCCAATGGCAAGTCTCACCTTCCCAGAAAGCAAGAGAACTTGGGAAGCAGAAACAGGCTCAGTGCTCCCGAGCCCAGAGTGCACAGTCAGGCATTAGATCACCGACAGTTAATTCCTCTACATATACCCCTGAATAAATGTGTGCTCAATTTCTCTCTCACAAAATGTCTCCTTCTCTCCATAATTTTTGCATACACCAGCCTTGGCATGCAGTCAAGAAAATGTTAACATCTCTGGCAAAAATCTACAGCCCCTTCTTAACAACATGTGCAATCCATTTCTTCCAGCCCCAATAGCATTCTTCCACCCCACTACTCCCCCTGCACATGGACACTTTTTTTTTTCATCCTTAGTCACCCTCTCTTTCTCTTCTTCTTCATATAGTAAGACACATTCCAACTGTCTCTATTTCTCTATCTCTGTCTCACACATACGTCTTGCTGGGCAGAGAACAAGTCAGCAAATACAGCTAGATATGGAAGCAGGAAGATACAAACTCAGCCACAGTCTGGACCCTGTCTGGAGAGATTTCTACCTAGCCTGTAGGGGCATATTTCTAAGCCAGAGCATATACTTATCAGCTGAACTGCTTGGAAGTAATTCTGCATTATCCTGGAGCTGGGATTCATAAGAAGGAGCTAAGCCATGGGGTGTGGAAAAGAAGACTTAAGTTGCCTCTTAATAGCTGAAGTCTAGGAGACCTCTACAGTTTTTCTTGCAAGAAGCCATGGGTTGGTCTTTGGTTTTGGTGTAATGGCTAAAAAGAACAGGGCAGCTGGGAACAAAAGCGCCTTAAGGATATGCCATGGTCCACAGGCTACCGGCCCACCTGTGCCATAGTAATAAGTGATGGTTCTGTCTGTGCCCACAGTCACTGAGGAGGCTGGTGAGTTCCTTCTTTTATTGACTTCTCAGTGCCAGACCTTCAATCACCAGCTCAGCCAGCTAAACGAGCAACAGCATCACTTGCTTCTTTGCAGTGCAGGGAAATAGAGCCAGGCACTGCCTTGACCCTGTCACACCTTTCTGCAAGTTCCCCCTTGGCCAAAAGGTGGAAAAAAGTCTTTCCTAGCCTGGGATTTCTAGCTAAAAACTCTTTCTGCTGCTAAGTGGTTCTACTTACAGTGGTGGAAGACAGCCTTGGCTGAAAAAGTCGCATGACACACACAGACAATGAAGATGGAGCCACGTGAGTTTCACATGATGGCAGCACAGCGAAGAGATGGATTTGCACACAGCAGTCATGGAGGTGATGCAGGAGAGAGATGAAGAAAGCACAAAAGGAAATGACAATGAGAAGGGCAGCAGTAAGAACGTTCCTCCCACAGCAGCTCCCTGCAGAAACACCTGGTCTGCATGTCCTCCAGAAAGAGCAGTCCCTCCTGCACTTCCACAAGTTCTGCACTTGCTTATCTGACTCTTGCCCAGTGATTTCTGTGTGAGGTGACCGCTGGTACTCTGATGCACATTAAGCAGCAGCCAGGGCCACACAGAGGACACCTGCAACTTCTACCACCATCTCTAGTGAGCCTTTTTGGAGGAGGTGAGTGGGACTTAAACACTACCCAGACACCGGGCTGGTTCCCTGACTAGAAAGAACTTTTGCTTTCTAAAAATGATGATTTCCCCATTATGCCAGGGAGTTCAGTGCAGAAAACTCAGCCTCACAGTTAGCAGTAAGGTACCACTGTCTCCAATAAAAGCATCCATAGTGCCGGATAATTAGTGAGGATGTAACAGCACCTATACAGCTGCACAGAGCACTCCTCACCTTTCCCTTCTGGTCGCCTCAGGGCCATTAACACTCTCCTTGCCTGTGGGGCAGGGATGGGACTGCAGAGGCTCCTGGGATGTTTTTAGCAGGCAGCAGTGCAGCTGCAGGGCAGGTCACTGGATTTCAATCCAGACCTACCCCTCTGCTGCAGTCAGCTGCTGTGCAATACCATGTGCCATCATCTTTTCTTTTCCAGAGAGGGTCCACTAGGCAAGTGAAAATCCTCCATGTGTTACTCAACCCTACAGGCTTCTGGTTAGCTTCCGGGGACCCCTGCTAGGCTCCAGAGAGGCTGCTGCTCCAGCCCTACCCTGTCCTGTCCTGTAGACCAACCTCAGGAGAGACTGGAAGGGAGTCTCTGCAACCCAAAGGGCTTTGCAGCTGATGGTCTCTCTCATCCCAATGCACGTAGGGTGGGGGGTCCTTGGAAAGAAGAGCCTTCCCTCACCCCAGCACTTAGGCTGAAGAAAGCAAGCAGTGTGCTCTGAGCGGCACACACCCCACCCTGACCACTCTGGTGCTGTGGCAGCCTGAAATGGTGGTGGTGGGAGTGGGCGGAGACGGGGTGGTGGTGGTGGGATGTGGAAGCTGGATTCCAGGGACCACAGAGGGAGAGGTGGCAGGGCAGATGGTGGGCTCCTCGCACGAGCCGGGCTTTCCTGTACAGCTTCTTCTGCCACCAGTGTCTAACACTCAAATGCTATGGGACGGCTGGACTTTGTGTACTCACCATCTGCCAAGTTGTCCGAGTGCCAGAAGCTACTCATGTTAAACTCCAAAAGGAAGCTGTCAAAAGAGCAAGAACAGAGGATGCTTTTTCAGCAGCCTGGAAGGATGCAGGTGTCAGGGAGACGGGCATGTCACCCGCCGAGTATCAGTTCTAAAATGTTTACTACGAATTTGCTGGCAGTGGAAGTCATAGGTGGTTTTTTTTTAATTTATTTTTTTTTCCTCTCCACATGATGAGAATGTAGCTCTGTATCATGGGATCTGTACTGTCGAATAACTGAATGGGATTTTACCTGAAGTACATACTGTGCAGGGGCCTTGCAGGCAAAGGAAGGACTGAGTATGGCAGCCCCCAAGACTGCAAAGGGATTCAGTCACCTTGAGACCCACCTGAGGAGCAGGCACAGATGGCCATCAGGGAGCCCATACTCTGGCTACACAGAGGAAGCTGCACATCACATTGAATTATTCTGAATTACACTCAAGCCATAAGAGCTGGGTCTTTGGGTCTTTTCCACACCTTGCCTTTTGCACACCCAGCAAGCTGAGCAGCGGCACCTTCATCCTAATTTGAACTTGAATTCCGATTCCACCCAGCGGTTTGAAGTGAGTCTGAATCCAGAGCTTGACTCAAGGTCTCCCCTCTCTCCTCCTTTGCCTGTCACTCAGACCTGAGCTCCCTGGCTTCCTTCCTTCAGCCTTTGCCCCCTGCGAAGTGAAGGTGTGCATTCGCTCATCATGGGAAAAGGAGACAGGCAAGAGGATTTAGCATCAAGGATCTGCATGGGGCCCCAGGAGACCCGAGTCCTATTTCTGACTCTGCCACTTTGTACTGAGTGACTTCAGGTAAATCCCAGACCCGCTGCGGGCCTCTGCCTCTCCATTTGCAAAATGGGAATAGTAATAGCTTTCTGTCTCCCAGGGGCAAGGCGGTGAGATGAATGTCAGGAGAAGGGTGAGAATAGTGCCCTACGCGGGGGCCTCTGCTTGCAGCTTTCTCAGCTCTCGCCCCCGTTGGTCTGAGCCTCCCAAACACCCCCATCTTTTGGTACTCACATGAGGAAATCACTTATCAGCCATTTCACTGCAGCTAGAAAGGCATAAATTGGCTGGAGAACAAAAGAAGAAATGAAAAATACCATAAGGACCTGGTCAGAGAGTTTATAATTGTTATGCAGGACCCCACGTTTCAGACCAATTCCCTCCACTGATCAGAGCTCTTGAAGACAGGATGGAAATTCAAGGTCTGGGCATCACTGGAAAACGTTCAAAATACATCAAAAGCCAGCAGAGCTGCCTTGCTACTAATAATATCTTCTCACCCCCTCCTTGTCAGGGTCAGGGAGTTTATCACAAATGTATGAAGGACTTTGAAGACATAATTGCTTGATGATTTCTCTCCAGTATGGATGACCTTGAGAGCTCAGAGCAGGAGAGAAACACAGCTAAATGGGACACCACCAGTTTAGGATGCTTTTATATTCTGATAGCAAGTGGTGTTTCTGGGACAAGCTACGCATTGCCCAGGATTTAGTATTATCTGCCACTGATTGATTACGCTTAACTGTGCTTTCATACAGCTTTTCCTCAAGATGGCATGACTTCTATCATCTTCCTGCTTTTCAGCTACAAATTGGAAATCCAGCATTGTCCCAGGGACAGTTCATCTGCAGACAATCCTGCTGCTTCTTTTCTTCATGGTAACCATGTCTAATTTTCATCTCTCCCTCTCATAATCATGCCTGTATCCTCAAACCCCAAACAGATACAGCAGTCACAGGAGACAAGATAATGTTCCATTATTGCTAAATGACTTATCTTCAACCAAAATAAGTCAGCAAATAGTAAAATATATAGGTGGTTGGGAATTTGTTTTTTCCTTTGAATGATGCATATGAAAAATGGATGTTTCTTGATTTCTTCCTTTCTGAGGGTTTTCCTAAGAGGTGAAGGGGAGATATGAAGGCTGAATACTCACCCATTTATTCACTTCCCAATTCACCCAGTTTTTGGCAGTTCATATTTTGTGACATTTCTTTCAGAAATCAAAATTCTTAAGGATATGATCAAGCAAATATTTTCACTGCAATCACCATATTTTATCTATCCATCTTAAGCATAGCTATTGCCAAAACTAATATATTGTTAAAAATGTAATACATTATTGAAAAGTAATATTTTCTTGAAAATGCTTTTGCTGGAAAAGAAATGACCATGTCATGCCATAGGATGTACTTCCAGCACACAACATATTAAAGTATCAAGACCCCTATCATAACCGAACAAACACGTCCCTGTTTAGGTTTGCTTCAACTGGTCTGAAGTGGCCTGAGTGTTGAGTAGTTACTTAGTTCTGCCTGGTCAAGGCCAGGTTAGGAAGAGTGGGATTAGATTATTAGCTTGTATCGGGCTAAAGAGAGGTTCCATTTGGGTACTGGCAAAATTATTTACTCTGATAGCTTGTTCCCTGGGCTATCAGCATGTCTCAGCAGCTTTAACCCCTCTCTCTGTTGCTCCAAGCCCACTCACGCTTCCCTGAGAGGCTGACAGCTTTCTCCCAGATGCTCTGTCCCTGACAGTGCAACTCTCCTTTTTGAGCTGGTGAGTAAAATCATGCCCTGTAAAAGCATTTCTGTTCATTTCAGCTGCGACTTGGTTCTTCAGCTTTTAGGAGAAGCTTGGCATAGTGTAGTTCCTGTCCTCTCCCTGGGCCTTCTGATTTTCAGTGAGATGCTATATGCCAATAGAGAGCCAAATTGGAAACCACATCAGTGGCCATCACTGCCTCAGAAACCTGCCTTAGATGAGTTTGGACACTCCCACCACTTGAAAGCAAACAGCTACTAAGCTCCTTTGGGGACTGTGCTACATCAAGGTGTTGGAGATGTCCTAGGAGAAAGTGTCCACAGCCAAGCCTAGGGAGGGCTGCGTGCCACCAGATACGTACGCTGAGCAGAGGCCGGGCACCGCTGTGGTGGTGGTAAGGTGCTTTGCACATTGCTTGATAATCATACATGGTCACCCTGCAATCAACACAAACGAAGCAAACAGTCAAAAGCAAGCAGTGCAATTGCGTAAGGGATGCACATGTGAGTGTGCACTATTTTACAAGTTTCTAGATGGAAGAACTAAAGCAGAGGTCTGCCTTTGCTGTTTGGTCAGTGCTGGATTTTGCAAAGGGAGAAATATAGGCTCTGGATTAATGTAACTGGGTCAGTACAGGAGGAAATACATCCCTGATTTCAGATGGTGAGTAAAGCAGGCTGTGAAGCAGGAGAGTTATAATTGTATCTACCTCAGGTCCGCCTAGTTCGTGTTTTCAAGCCACTGAAACTCTGAACTGTCTTTTGACATTGGCTGGGGGAGTGGAGTGAGACCAACAGAGGTATTTTTAGGACAAAGAGAGAAATGTGCTCAGCCAGCTGCAATGCAGTATCTGGGGTCTCAGACAACTGCTCATAGAAAGGCTTTCCAAGAGGCAGGAGAAACTGAAGCACTTCACCCAAAATGACCAAGAAGTGTTTGCCATAGCATCTTGCCCTGGAAAAGACAGACGAGCAGCTGCTTTCTGGGAAAGTGGAGATCAGGAGCTACTGTCTATCTCAGTGCTTTGCAGCAGGTGGAAGAGCAGGAGATGAGGAGAAACAGGGTGTATGGTGATGATGGCTGAGCAATTCAGGGGAGGGGCAGGTAGCTAAAGGAGCTCTTGTAGCCAAATAAGAGATTGACATGCACCAGCATGTGCGTTTTCACCTGATCAGTGGTGCTGCTTATGGGAACCAATATGCTCTGACCCACACACCAGCTGAAGAAAAAGAAGTACAGCACAGAGATCCCCCACTCACCGCCTGAACATGCCCATGTTTATCAGCTGGGTCATTACTGAGCCATCCACTGCACCAAAAAATTTTCCAGTCTGCAAGCACAAGAAAGGAAAAAAACCAGAATAAATAGTCAACAACAGTTTCTGAATGCTTGATGGCTTCAGTTGATCCAGTCTGGAGGCCTACTCCACATAATGAGTGTTATAAGGAGGTAATGCTGATCTGTATCCTTGGGCTGGCTGGAAAGCTTGAGGGAAGACTTCCCCCATCATCAACGGGGCTCCCTGCACCATTCCTGCTGCGCTTGGAAATTATATAGCCAACATAAGTCTCTGCAGCTTGTGACAGAAACAGATTCTCAAGGTACAGAGAGCCAGGCAGATCGGTTCACTGGGAGCCTGGGCTCTCCTGTGGGTTTTTGTGAATCTGTGTTCTCTGGATCTGAACACCTGAGTCTCTTCCGCATGAGCCTCTCTGCTAGCCTGTGGCTGCAATGGCTTTGAAAAACTCAGCTCTCCTGCTGCCCCAGGCGAACTGACTCACCATGAGTATGTGCACTGTACACATTTATTTAGGTAGCAAACACAATTTTACAACTCACTGCTGTGCAAGTTCTGAGCAGGCAGTAACCCAAACAACACAACACTCACCAATCTATCCCTTTAGCTTACACACAACACACTGGCACAGCCAGAGCTGTGCTAGCACAGACTCCACCCTAGCAAAAGATGATGCATTTGGGGGGCAAATCCTGCTTACATGTCTGGACTAAAAACAGAGCTCATGGCCCTCTGGTCCCATTCATGTCTTGGAGTCAATAATCTCAAATACAGTCCCAATTCCAAATCTGGGAACCGCTGCTCGAAAGATTTCTTCAAACAACAGTTCTAGCTTTCCTGATTACTAAACCATGACAAATCTATTGCACAGATGCTTCAAGTATGCCAAGTCCACTGCTCTGTTTGCAAGCAAGTAAATAAAATGCTTGTAAATAATAAAAGCACAGATATGAGCTGTCCTCTGTTTATTTTCCTGGCTCATGGGTCTTGACACAATAAATAGCTCCCATATGTTATGGAAGCGTTCGCGCAGTTTGGGGGGACATTTTACTTTTCCACTGATAAGCTAGCAGGCATTTAGCACCTATTAGCAGATGACAGATGACTTCATTTATTTGAGTGGGGCATTTCTACTAAAAAAACCCCTTAGGCAGATTTACCTAAGATCATATGGCAATCATCTAACAATAGTGTTACATGGTTATGAGCCTCTTCCCAACAGGCTTTAGGTGTTTCACTTTATAAATTCATACATAACATCAACTTCTCTTTGAGCATTTAGGCTGTAATCGTCTCAGACATAGTCAAATGTGTCTGAGCAAGCGTTAACTTTTTTTCATCTCCCTTGCTCTTTCAATCTGATTAGGGTGGTGAGGAGGCCAGCTGCTTCCATTTAATACCAGTCTGCAGCCCAGCAGGAGCCAGAGTGGTGGGATTTAACACAGCCCAAGCTGCAGCTGGTGTGGCGAGGGCAGGGGGCCACTGTAGGGACTGTAAATAGGGATTGCCCTGTTCAGAGATGCTGGTGTCTGACCAAATTTCTCTAAGTAGGCTGTTGTTCCTATAGGTGCAAGTACTAGGAGCTATTACTGTAATTGAGAGTAAGGCCCAGGGAATGTGTTCAGAAAAGCGTCAGCAAACTTGCCCTTGACACTAAGACAGACATTCAAAGCTCAGTGCTGTTTTAGGCACCCTGTGCAGTTAGTAGCACAGGAAAGCAACACTTGGCAGAAACCAAAGAAGTCCTATACTGAAGCAATGTTTTGCAAAGCAGCTCTCATGACAATCTGCTTCTTCCAGTGACTGGCTGCTGCTCTCCCAGACATCCCTCTGCTGTGTTTCTCCTAACTCCTAGCTTTGGGCAGGTTTCCACAGGCCTCTGCAATTTCAGAGGTTTACAGCACAAAGCATCGCCTCTGACATCCTGTGTGACACATGCTGTGTCACATCCCCCTGCAGGTGAGAGCGTACAAGTACATATGCAGGCTACGCACAGGGAGATGTGTCCTGGAGCACATATAGGTCTCAAAAGGTATATCACTGCTCACAGACATATATGCGTCTGTGCCTTGCTGTCTCGTTGTGCTCTTTGCATTTTTGGTACACGCAAAAGCTGTAGACACACAGGATCTGCAAAATGGGCCAGGCTTTGGGTGAGCGGGCAGCCTCCTTTCTGCATGGCTCAAACAAAGCCAGACCTTACTTCTCCGCAAGCTCTGCCCAGCTGTGGTGTGCCACCCTGCACCCTGTCCTGGGAGTCCCACCTCGGCAGAGCTTGCAGACATACCCTGCAAAATGCCTCAGGGAGAAGGCAGTAGTCCTTGAAAAAAAACGTTTAGTGAGTGAGGGGACATCTGGATGCAGCAGGAGGAGGGAGCTCAAGACCTGTGATCTGCAGCTGTGCCTCCCACTGGCAGTGAAATGCATCTAAAACCTCTGGGGTGGTCATGGGGCCAGGGCTGCAAACATTGGCAGAAAAGTATCATGAGAGCAGCCCCGGCTGCAGTACAGCTTTCCCTTCCTCCCCTGCCCCAGATTGCCTGCTCCTCTCCCTCACTCCCTCCCTCCTCCTGGCTCTGGTTGCTAACCCTTTCCTCCCTCCACAATGAGTTAGCATGGGGAGATTAGCCTGAATTAAGAGTAGTGAGATGGACTGTGAACTGGCTGGAGAAAAGCAGCCAGAGAGTTGTGGTGAATGGGATGGAGTCTAGTTGGAGGCCTGTATCTAGTGGAGTCCCCCAGGGTTCGGTACTGGGACCTGTGCTGTTCAATATATTCATCAACGACTTGGATGAGGGAATAGAGTGCACCCTCAGCAAGTTTGCTGATGATACGAAAATGGGAGGAGTGGCTGACACGCCAGAAGGCTGTGCTTCCATCCAGCGAGACCTAGACAGGCTGGAGATTTGGGCGGGGAAAAATGTAATGCAATTTAACAAGAGCAAGTGTAGAGTCTTGCATCTGGGCAAGAACAACACCAGGTTCCAGTATAAGTTGGGTACTGAGCTGTTGGAGAGTAGTGTAGGGGAGAGGGACCTGGGGGTCCTGGTGGCCAGCAGGATGACCATGAGCCAGCACTGTGCCCTCGTGGCCAAGAAGGCCAATGGCATCCTGGGGTGTATCAGAAGGGGGGTGGTCAGTAGGTCAAGAGAGGTTCTCCTCCCCATCTACTCTGCCCTGGTGAGACCGCATCTGGAATATTGTGTCCAGTTCTGGGCCCCTCAGTTATGAAAGCCAGGGTATTGATTTAATGCTGCTGCTGTCTTGAATTCCCTCTAGGGTTTAACAGTGTGGATACTCATGGTGCCCCTGGGAAATAAAAGCAGTAACTGGAACAAGATAAAGAAATCAGAAGAAAAGTAATGGAGAACTCTCCGAGGTCAGAGGAGGTAACAGCTGAAGGAGATGACAGCTCTGGTGCCTGCCAAAATGCCTGATCTTGGAGGCATGTGGGTAATGTTTATAATTTACCCAAATCCACTATAATACCATGTTTCTGCTAGTCAGATTTTTCAGAGACGAGCTTTTGTAAAAACTCATTTTGCATAAGATGCAGGAAAAATACAGAGATAGAACCCAGGAGGGCAGTGCTGAGGACGAACAGTAGATATGGTAGCTAAAGGTTGTGGCTGCCTTTATCTATGCACACATGCCATAGGGCTCAGTAACGCACCTTTGAAAATGCCAGGGGGGGTCAGAGGAGGAAACAGCAATTCCTATGACTACCAGCCCATCCTCAGCATGCCATAGGACCTGGCCTCCCAGAGTAGGGAGCCAATACAACTTTACAGCATTTTCCTCCCTTATTTTTCAAGTTTTCTTAGCTTTTTTTTTTTTTTTTTTTTTTTTTTTT
>WKFP01014941.1:361233-430045 GCA_011057875.1 Pterocles orientalis | reverse complement strand
AAAGTGGTGCTCCCTTCCCTTCCCTTCCCTTCCCTTCCCTTCCCACACAAGGCACGCCTGCCTTCTGGGACTGTCTCAGATCATCTTTCAGTAGCATCTGTGCAGAGGGAAAAGAGTCTAATTTCTTCACTTCTGATAAAAAATATATTTTGACTAGTTCCTTCCTTATCTCTGCAAACTCCTTCCTTACCTAGGATGTGCTGTCTCTCTGCCAGGAGGCATCCCCCTCACTGCACAGCTGAATTTAATTACACCACGGTCAATCTTATGACACAATTGAACTTCGTTTCTTTTAACCAGCTCTGGTGGGTTATTTAGGAACAAGCCAAGCATGCTCTCCTCCTTCTCTTATGCTCTCTTACCTCTTCAGGTCTTTTGGAAACGAGTATAAAGCCATTGTTATCAAGGAGGAAGCAATTCAGAATCTGCAGAGATGAAAGAGAAGCAACATAAAAGACAGCTTTTTCCGTGGTTGTCTGGTACATACTGCTGTGTGCAGGATGGAGCGGTGTGGGCTTGTGCTTATAGCAACAGCCTCAGCATTTCCATGCCTAGCCCCACGGCTCAGCTACCACAGGTTTTACACAATTGACTTTTCCTTCTCTGCCTCCATTTTGAGATATTTGTGAGCGGTCTGTGACAGAGATTGTCTCTTGCTAGGGCTGCGTGCAGGCCTAGCAGGGTCTGAGCCACATTTAAGAACACAAGGCATCCTGCAGGAAGCGACAGGATATTTGGAGAGCACTTCTCTTTAATAAAATGGTATCTAATGCTTTTCACTTTCAGATTTCGGAGTTTTATAACCACTCGTGAAATAACCCTATCCTCACCACTGAGACCATCAGTGCTGGTCTTACTTTTATTTTGCAGAGCAGGAAATGGAGGCACAGAGTTTAGACAAAAACCTTTAGGTCTCACAGGATAAAACTAGGATGCAGAAGAAATCCTACATGAACACGGATGTAAAATTCTCTGGTGGTGATCCCACTCTCCAGGACAGAGGAGCTCCTGTCCCAAATATGTCTGAGACCAAGGTTGAAGCAGTGGTATAAATGCAAAGAGGGGTGTCCAGCACACATGTCATGCTGACAGCCACTCTCTTTTGCAGACCTGGGATGCCAGTGAGACAGCCTTAAAGGAGATGGACTCCTTCCTGGGCTCAGCTGACATCTCACAGCTCAGGGGAAGACCTAAGCTGCAGGTTTGTCTCAACAGCATGAGGTCCTGCCCCAGCTGAGAAACCTCATATGAGGAGATGACAGAAAATACCTTTTTTGGGGGGGAGACAGAGATCTCCACAGAGCAAGTAGTCAATCACACCCATCACAGGCACAGAGAAGAAATCTGGGCAACTTACATCATCCTGACAGCTTAGCGGACAGGCACCATCCAAGGCACTGCACTGGAAAGGAAAAGCAAGGAATTAACCATGGCATCATCTCATCTTACAGTCTCCTGCTGGGAACCGCTAAGCTGAAGGTCTCCATACCAGCATCCCATAAAGCCCAACAAGTTAGCTGGTGTTTCCACCAAGATGAGCTCTACAGCACGCACTGGCACCACGCCCCGAGTTGGCCACTCAGTGGCTCTAGCTACTCCCCACCTCTCTGAGTAACATCTCCTTTTCTGAGGGCTCTGCTCCTGCCCCTCCCTCCCTGACATGCTTCCAGCAGTACCTATGCACTTTGAGCAGAGACTTGTTAAAGACAGGTGCAGCATCAAGCTCTCTGGCTGCGAAAGCAAAGGTTATTGTGCACCAGTGAGAAACCAGCATGCTTTTCAGCATCTGCTAGTATCTGGACTAAACACATGTGTCCTGGGTCCAGCTGGGATAGGGTTAGTTCCTCACAGAAGCTGGGAGGTGGGCATAGCCAAAGGGATATTCCATACCATGCTGACGTCATGCCCGGGATATAGGGGGAAGCTAGCCGGGAGAAGGGTCTCTCTTGTGAAGTCCTCGGTGGTGAGATATTCATTGTATCAGTGTTTTCCATTGTATTCCATATCTTGTCTTGTTGTCACATTCTCCTTTCTTTTGCTTTCCTTGTGTGGTATTATTAAAAATCCGTCGTTATCTCAACTCACGAGGTTCCACTTTTTTTTTTTCTTCTCCTTCCCCATCTTACCGGGAGGGGAGAGGGAGGGGGGGGTTGCGACCACGTGGTGGTGGTCCTGACCCAAGACAACATGGCATGGTATTTTAGATCAGGATTCTTCTCAGGCACAGTATTTTTTCGTTGTTGTTGTTGCTGTTGGTTTCTTTATTCTCCAGACAGCTAATGATAAAATAGGATGTGAATGGTGCTCGTGTAGCCCAAGGGACCATCCATTTGTTTAATTTAAGATTTCTGTGTTCTGAATTTGACATGTGTCTCACAACACTGAACTGGATGGGGACATGAGGGGTTAAGTGGTGAGTAACAAAGCCCTTCAGGTGCTTATTGATTTTATAATTGTTCCAAGTTAGTGTGTCTGTCGCTTTATGTTATTTTTTAATGCTATTTTCTCTAACAGCTGAAGGAAGCAAGCTGACACGGTGTTGCCATTTCTGTACACGGGTTCCCCTTCCTGCCAGAGGTTTTCTGGGGTCAAGGAAGGACACTGATGTGTAGCCTCTCTACTCTCAGCAAACTGCCCTTTATTTCCAAAAAACCCTTACACATAAGCCTCAGCCCCCTTTCTGGATTATTCTCAGTAACAAGAGGTGAATTTGCCATTTCAAACCACAAGACCATTACTTGCACTTGGAATTTGTTTCTCCTCTTCAGTTTTGCAGAACAAAGCCAATAGTTTCAGGTTTCCATCCCTTTGCTTAATTTCAGGGGAGGCTCGGAGATGCCTGAGATTGTTTCAAACCCCATGGCTTTGCAATATTGCGTGCTCACTCTGCAACTCTGACTAGCTTTTTGAGGCTTTAGGGATGATGGTTTAAAAATAGCCCTTTACCTACAGTTGCAAGCATCGTCTCACCCTTGCTTCACCACAAACCAGCATCGGGTTGTTCTGTCTCCCTGGATGTATGCATAGAGGTGGCTCTATACTTCGTCCCTGGTGGGTTCCGTCCTTTGGTCAGCAGAGAAATACGTCCATAGCAAACACTATTATTGCCTTGGGGGATAACCAATACAGAGGCCAGAGCTCAGAACAGAAACCAAGCTAAACCAAAGTGGTTTCTCACTGTCTCAGCAGTGTGAGGACCGGGTCTTGCCGCCGCTGCTCTTCCAGACCTGGAGCAGCTCCAACAGTGCCGGGTGCTGGGCTGGCTGAGCAGCAGTGGGAGCGCGGGTGAGCAGCCCTGTATGAGAGCGCTGGCAGCTTGCAGGGAGCCCCTGAGAGGGGGGGCAGAGGTGAACCTGAGCTCCCTGGTTGCTCTGAGACCGCATCTACTGCTTTATGGGCACAGCTCCCTCCTCAGAGACCAGCCTACCTCACAGCATCCTCCTGCTGTCGGTCAGGTCTCTGAAACGCTGTGACCCAGCGCACTTTCAGCTTTGCCAAAGACACTTAATTACTGTGAAGACAAACACAGCCTATGACAGGCTTGGACTGTCTCCAGTGACTACAGACTAGGGACGGTGCCTATAATACCCTGGCACACAAATGACACAATTACGAAGCTGAGCACGCCAGGATGCCTCCCTGTCCCCAGCTTTTGTCTACTTACATCACTGTCATTGGGCTGGGACACGGGAGGCACAGCGCGGACATCCAGAGTGGCACAGCATGCAGTGAAGCAGGAGAGAGAGAGAGAAAATAAAATCTGTTAGTCATTCCTCTGTCAAACAATGGTCATGTCCTGGGAAACCATAGGCAGGCTTTTTTCATACCAGCACCTACCAGGGCTGCGGCATGCAGGCACTTGGCAACACAGGCCTCCTTTCAGATTCTTTAATAAGCCTTCCTGGTTTCACTGAATGCCCATGAGGGCTTGTTTGTGTGAGAACTGCCTGGGTATGCCCCTTAGGAGATTTTTTTTTTTTTAAATGAAGCTCTCTGGTGATTCTTCAGGATGTGCTCACATGCTTTGCAGAAGTCTTTTTAGCTCTGGTTAGGTTTACACGATCCTAACCTGAGGACCTGTGAGCATGCTCCTGCCACTGTGGCCACCTCTGGGCTTCTCCGTTCCCCACGTGTGCTCAGTCCCAGCAAGCAGCCTCCTGCCCTCCTGTCTTCTCTGTCATCCGCATCTGATGACAGTTTCCTCTCCTGGCAGCAGAGAGCCACTTCTGCTGTGTGCTGCTTCGGTCCTGTCAGTCTCACCCCTCCAGTATACCTCCCCAAAAGCAAAGCCTGAGGGGAAGCCCTTGGGAGGTAAGGGAAAGGCATGTCACTTTTCCTGCTTCTCAGACTGGGGGGCTGTTTTAATTGTTCCACTTCTCGCAGTCTAGCAAGAGTGTCCAAAATTAGGACAACACTGAAAGCTTATCCCTGGAGCAAATAATTTTTGTTTTGGCAAGCTGGTAGTGTTTTGTTCAAGCTGATAAGAGAGGGCAGTAGACTTTTTTTCATGTGCCCAAAACTGCAGATTTCCATGAGGTTTATGAAAGGCTGGATGAGCACAAACATATTTCCACAATTAAATGTGTCATCTGCAGCAGAGCTAATGCCAGGCCAGGATGCTGACACCATCAACATGGCATCTGCGGAACAGACTCACAGCTCACACGGCATTAGTGCCGTCAAAGGATTACAGGAATGTGTGACTTCAAACTAATCTACTTCATAAATCTTTTCAAATGAATTTCACAAAAGCTCTAATCAAAATGCCATCATACGTGATGTAACATAGCATCGATGTAGCTGATGAAGAGCATTAAATTGTCACTCTGCTGATGCTCCTACCTGTTGCATGGCCATCCAAAACTTGCTTTGGAGCAACTCCAGCTTAATTTGCACACCCACCGCTATGGGTAACAAAAAAGGGGGAAGATGAAAAGAGGAACATGCAAGAGAGAGAAAGACAAACACAAGTTAGGAAAGGAGGAGTAAATATTTGCCCAAAGTGATGGGATGGAAATTGCAATTGCAATCTGCTTCCAAGTGTGAATGATCAGCATCGGGGGATCAGTGCTAAGTCAGACTGCCAAGTGAGAGTCAGAGGTTTAACAAGGTGGAGGAAAAAGGGACACTGACTGTACTGAGGTGCTGACACCTCCCTCCCACTAAACACTACGGAGCTACAAACAAATTAACAACAACAAAAAGTCTCACAAAAAACCCCCAGGAGAGTGAGTGCGTGAGTTTTCATCTTTATCTTTTGTAGACTGGCCTGGCCGGAGCAAATGTTTCTGATCACCCCAGCCTCAACTCCTGTACCACACGGATCAATCAGAAATAAAGTAGGCCAGTGCAAGGAAGGAATTCATTCAAAAACCCATCTGCCTCAAGGGTAGACTACAGTGATTTACATTGCTCCTAAGTCACTACAAATCACAAAAATATGAATGCCACTTGACAGAAAAGTGGCGATTAGAAGTAGCCCTTTGTTACCCAGTCCCAGCCTAGTGCATGCTGGGCTAAGCAAAAGTGTGTATGTGTGTGTTTCTTAATGAAGTGCGTCCTAATTTCTTGGCTTAATTTCTGTTCTATTCCCAGCATCATGTTCCTGAAGTAAGGGATAGCTCCACAGGAGAAGAAACGGTGCAGGGTCTCCCCAACAGAATAACCTGGCTGTCCTCGGGTACGTTGCCTACAAGCACACGTAATAACCAGCGCAGTCGCGTGCAGCCTGCCATGGTGATGGGGAACAATGGGGCTGTGTGTCAACTAGTTGAATCCAAGAGCTCTGCAGGAATTACAGCCTCAAGCAGGACCTTGAAATAGAATATAAAGTGCAAGTGAGAAAGAAAAATAAGAGAGGGAGAATTTGAGCCTTTTTTCACAACCACCAATATCGGGTGGATGAAGTGTTGCTGTTTCTACAGATTTCCTCTGAATTAGCAGGAGCTTCAAAGGGGGGGAACAGATTCTTTAAATCTGAATCATGCTGTGTGGGTGCTTTTAAGTTAACAGTATGATCTGACGCTCTCATTCAGATGGGTATGAACTAAAACCAGAGTATGCAATGGTATGTTTTCTTGCAGCATGTACAGAGACCCTGGCACCTGGCATCAGCATTTATACTAGTATCCTTCTTGTCATATTCCCACTGCTGGTACATCTTACAAAACCTCATTCAGAGGCACACTTCTTATCCAGCTCTCCCTGCTGAATCTATCTGCCTATACATGGGGGAAAAGGAATTATTTTCTAGAACTGCCTTGCCCCAAGCCTTGCAGAGCAAACCAGACAAGACAAAGAATGCAAACAAAGAAGGAAGGACAGGGCTGAGTCCAGTCCGGGTGAAGAATCACCAGCTTCAGTGAGGCCATCGCAGGCATGGTTTGGCTTGGTGTGCCTGCTGACAAATCAGCAGCCCATGACAGAAGGCAAGCGGTGCTGTTGCTGCTGAGTCCAATGAGACCCACGCATCCGATTTGGTATGTAGCTTTAAATAAATTCATTGCTGTCCGTTAAAACCATCTCAAGAAAGAGTTATTCCCCTCATCACAGCAGGTCACATCAATGGGACTGAACATCACCCAGGACATATAGTTTTTATGAGACTTGAAGAGGAGTCGATACCTGTATAACTAACCTCGCAACACAGAGCCTTACTGAGTGGTTCACGTTTTTCCAGTGGGAACATTTGTCCTCAGATTGTTCTTCAAAGGGAGCTTCGCCCCTGGTTGTGAATCCTTGCCTCTGCCCAGGAGTTATGAGTAGCATGTACTGAATTTGGACAGAGTTGCCTGAAATATGAGGAAGGAGAGTACCTGGGGGCTTGAACTGGTGTCAGGGACAGAAAGCACACTGTGTGCTTTCCACAGCCTTCTTCTTTCCACATTGCTCACAGACATGTCTAACCTGTCTGTGCCATCTGTCAGTAAGCCTTGTCCTTTGGATGCAGTCTTTGCAGCCCTAACCTCTCCATAGTGTTTGCACTTCTGCTCTGCACCAGCCCTTTCCTCCCTCCCAGTGGTCCAGCACACATTTCCAGCTTTTCCCTATAGAGCTGCAGTGAGCACCACTCTGCTGCTCATGTCATGGCACAGTCTGAAGAGGTCACTGAAAGCAAAGCTGGGGGCTGTTCTGCCTTGCAGCCAGGTTTGTCTGTCTGGTCTGGAGGGTACCCATCACAGGGAACCATACAAGAGGAATTGCTCCATGCTCCTGCCTGACAGCACCGTGTTGAGGTGGATTGACAGCTCCTGGCAAGAACTGTGAGAAATTTACACAAATAGGCCACAAACACCCTCCCAGTGCTAGTAACAAATAGTTGCCCAGGTGCCTTTAGGCTGTTAGTGAGGACAGGTAGAAAGGAGGAAAGCAGTGATTCAGTCTGCTTTTTTACTTTCAGAGGTAAGGATGATGCTACAGCTCAGGTGAGAGGGAGAAAACTGGAATTCCCCCCATTCTACCCCGTTTGTTCCAAAGTATAACTGATTGTTCATTAGCCTTTTTGCTCTGGTGTCAAAGAGCATGCTGCAGGAGCGGGAAGATCTGAGGTCCATGAAATGATGGAGTGGCCCTGGTGTGCAGCACAGCAACAATCGTAGTCCTCAGAGAGACCATGGCTAGTAGCTTTATCCCTACTAATGTGCAAACAACCTCTGTAGCATCCCAGCAGTGAAATAAAACATGAGCACAAGCAATGTTGCATACTTTGCATAGCTAGACATGCTACGTCAACGAGCTACCCAGACCTGTGCATGACTTCCCACCAGCAGACGCTGCAGTGCTGCAGTTGGCTTTCTCCAGGGTCACGCGCTGCCATTCATCGTGGAGATAAGAGCCTTTCCCTCCACCTGTTAATCCCTCCATTGAACATATCTGCCTCATTAGCTCATCCTCTGCTTTTCTCTCTCTCTGTCTGCCTTCCCTGGCTTGTCTCCTTGATTATCCATATGCTGTTCTCATAAGGAGCTTTCCTCAAGATTTAATTCTCGGGCCTGCCGCACAACAAAAAGGCATAACAAAGAGTTGCAAGATTACATCCTCCTTATCAATATGTACCTTGCCATTCAAAACCTGTTTCCATGGCTGCCAGTTTGATGGTTAAACAAAAACCTGTGATTCAAATGGGAGAACATACCAGAGCAGCAGGGCAGCCCTGCCCATACTGTCCATTTGCATCCTCCATTCCCTATTTCTGAAATATTCCCATTTCCCCCTTGAGGCAGCACCGGAGCTGCTCCACTCAATATTTTACTTAAAAAATAAATTCCAAACAAGTTAAAAAGAACAAATAGCCCAAACCAAGGGCAGCCTGCCTGCGCTACTGGATCTGACAAAAGAGGCAGTTCAAGTGGATCAGCACAACAGTAATTCTTGCAAATGTGGCTACTGAGGTCCTCAGCAAGCTGGAGGAAAGCAAGCGAGGAGTCTGATTTGGGGGGGGAGGCAGGCTGTAGGAGCCCACAGGAGAGCACAGGGGGAAGCCTGACAGTGGCAGTGGGCTGGATTCAGGTGCTCACCACACCCCTGTACAAGCAGATTGTGTCGGGGAGGGCAGGGGATGCTTCTGCTGCTGCATGGGTGTAATGGCACCCAACGCTTGTGCGGGGCATATGGGCTGAGCACATTCTCCCTGCTGCATACCAAATCTAGTGAAGTAAACTGTGGGTGAAAACACTCCTCTCACCTATTCCCCTCATCCTACTACCCCCTGTCACCACTCCTCAAGTTTTCCCCAGATCCCCAAGGAAGCAGAGGCCAGGTTGTGTTGCATCCAAGCTGCGCAGTGTTACAGCAGCCTGTATGTTCAGCCACAGGGCCGGGCAGGATGTGACCAGGCTGCCATGGGCACCTCTCACTTCAGTCTCAATGTCAGACACGCTGCCTCCCCCCTCCGGCTCTGGAACACTGGTGGGAAGGGGATGCCTTGCTCCCAAGCCCCCCAGTTTCTCCCCTTCTACCTCCCCTTCGCTGCAGCTACTCACCTCACCTCTACACAAAACCCAGCCGACAGCAAGGCTCATCCCTTCTCCTCCTCGCGCCTTTCTCTCCGGGTTTATTGTCATCAGCCATACCAGGCAGGGGAGGGATGGAGGGAGGGGAGGAGGCATTCAGCTCGGTGCCTCCTCTCATAACCTGTGCCTGACTAATCTGCCTCCGGAGGGTCCGCAGGGAGCTCCCCCCGCCCCGACATCTCCTCACCCCTCCTCGAGCTCCTCAGCAGGCGGAGAGGGATGGCAGCAAGGAGGGGAGGAAGGAGAGAGAGGGACTGACAGCAACTGCCCTTTCTCCAGGATGGGTTGAGAGAAATGAAAAACCTCCTGAGCATCTTCCTCTGGGTATTTTGGAGCAGCTCCTGCCTGCCTGGAGGGGTGACTCCTCTGCACTGTCTGTGCGTGCTCCTGTGCGTGTGCTGCTGCCATCGCAGATGTACCCCCAGCTGTCACTTCGCTGCGCGCAATCGCTCCCTCTCCCGCCTCTCTCTCTCTTTCCGTCTCCCCCTATTTATTATTTACAGAGGATTATAGTCCCTTTCCCACGCTGCCATCTCTCCGTGTGGCTCCTCTGCCCTCTGCACGGGACGAGCGGCTGGCTAGGAGGGGCTCCTGCCAGCTAGGGTCCACTGAGAGCCCAGCCAGCAACAGAGGGACTTACTGCTGTGTTTGCTTTGGGATTGTACTGGGTTCGCTGGAAAAGCTGCCGTTCTCACAGGAGGGTCTATCCCAGCCCAAGAGAGGTAAGTGAAGACATCTCTCTTTTGTATTCACTCCCCCTCCTCCCCAGCTATGTGAGGTCAGTGGAGCTGCCCCCCCAGGAACCAGCTTTCCCGGGAGGAGAGTGGGGGTCAGGGGCAGCACCATCTGCCAGACGGCACAGTGCAGAAGTCCCAGTTGTGTGAGACTGACGGGCAGCGATCTTCCCGATAAGGCAGAACGACAACCCTGCCGCAGAGGCTGCTGGTACTGGTTCCAGTCCAGTTTCTGTGCAGGCAGCTGGGAGCAACTTCTCCCAGCTGTGAATGGTACCAGTGTCTTTCATTGCAGCATGAGCAGCTCAGGTGCAGCTTGGAGGATAAGCACTTGGTGCTGTGGCCATCGGGTACTAGGCAGCTCCTGGAACCCCCTGGTTTTTGTCCCCTCCTTGGGGCTGTGAGAGCGGCCGGCACGCGGGGTGCCACTCACATGACCCGTGGTGGCTTTGCTGGGTATTGTTTTGATCTCAGCTGTCTTAATAAGAACAACCTAAAATGGAGAAGTGAGGACCAAAATTGAACAGATCCAGCACTCAATGCACAGCTTTAGGATGAGGGGGGTGTATATATGTACGGGTGTGTGTGTGTCTGTGTGTGCATGTGCGTGTACGGTTTCACACAGAAAGCTCACGGACACAACCATGGGACACAAAGCAAAAGATGCCATATCACAAGTGGAGCCAAAAATAAGTCTCAAGTTGCTTCCAGCATCTCTGCAAGCTGAGCCTGTGATTTCTGAACTTTTGGGCAGAAGGCACAGCACTGAGGGTGGGGGTGAAACGCAGCACAGAGAAACTTCACAGCCTTTTCCAGCCCTGCCTGGGAGAAAAAGGGGGAGAATAAGGTTCTGAATGAGCTGATGTGAAGCCACCTATGGATGGGGATATGTATGTAAGCATTAGCCTGTGTGCATGTGTGTGTGCATATATACACATGTACATATATACACATGCACAGACACGTGCACACATACATCCCACTCAGGGCATTCTGCCCCCCTTCTTCTTCCCCTGCCTGCCCAGTTTATTACTGCCACTACATCTCATGCTAATTAAGAGAGACATGTAAAAACTGAACTCTCACGGTTTGGGGAGAGAGGACGTTTGGAGCTGTTGCTCCAACCAGGTCACGACCGAGCCGGGCCCCAGGTGGGCCATGTGGACCTCCGGGTAGCCTGAATGTGCCACGTCCAGCGCATCTCCAGTGGCAAGGGTGGAGAGCAGGGTACAGGACTGCTCTGCTGCCAGTGCCTGATCTGCCACCCAAGGATGGAGGAAGAAATGAAGATCTCATTTGGGGTAGGACTGGAGCAACTGCTACTGCAGGGTTTAAAGAAGGAAACCCTTAAAAGACAGGGAGACCCTTAAAGGCACACAGAGACTTGTCACAAAGCAGAGGACATTTCTAGCAGTGAGGAGGAGGGAGTGCCTTTCCAGAATTGCATAGATGATTTCTCTTCTGAGCTTTGTCGTTTGGGTCTGTTGGGGGGCGGGGGGTGGATCTTTGTCTAGCTGCTGTGGGCAAACAACATTCGCAAGGGAATTATTACACATGAGTGAAAGGCTTGCGGGAGTTGTCTCCCTGTCAGACATCAGTGCAGTCACTGCTAGTATATCTTGCCCACTTGGAGGAATTATGGTAAATCCTGAGCAAAGGGGCTGTTTGCAAAGAGAAAGGGGGGAAGCCCTCTTATGTAATTTTTATACCAGATCATAGCTTTACCCTTGCCTCCAGCAAAGTGAACGCCACACGCTAGCAAAGTACACTCCCAGCTCAGATACCTTCATGAGCGACTCCAGCTTCCTTCCCTTCCTCTGGCTTTTCTAAGCCTGATACAGAAAGGATTTTCTAGGCTCTTCAGCACCAGAGAAGCTTAATAAAGGCAGACCTGTGTGTCTGTGCAGCAGGGAGGGCCAGCAGCAGCACAGGGCCATGAGGATACCTGGACAGGAGCATCCAGGGAGCAGCAGAGGCTGGAATAGGATGGGGACAGGCTCAAGCCTGTGGGAGGGCACGTCTGGGCAGTTCTTCAGTGACTCTTCAGCACTTGCCTGTTGCTGATTCAAAAGAGAGACCAAGCAGTTTCCTTCACTTGCCATGTTTGGTTACAAGCAGCTGCTTTCACTGCGTTCCAGCCCTGGGTGGCTCAAGCCATGATTCAAATGACCATACTGGGATGATCCTGCCAGCTGGGTAATGCTCCGGAGTGCCACACCGTGACACACACTCCAGTTCTCAGTGGGATGGAGCTGTAGTTGGAGTCCTGTAACACATACCTTATTCCTGCTGTGGCTTTACTAAAATGCTGGCTCATGAAAATGCTTTGTGTGGCTGAGGGCATCCTAATAGCAAGAATAATTTTTCTTCTATAAACCAGTTCAATTACAGGTTGGAGAGATGGAAGGAAAAGTTTCTTCACCTGCAAGGGGTGGGATTATGTGAAATACAGTTTTATTCATATTGCAAAAACAAGCAGTTGAAAGTTAGGAAATGTTGGGATTCAGGGCAGCGTGCCACCTGCACCGGGTTGCAGTCCTGACCGGTAGGATCACACGCTGTATTTTCATAAGCTGCCTCATTCAGGGCACCAGCTACACAGTGCTCAGGGAGTGAAGCAGGGGGCTGGGTTGGTTGGTTTTTTTTTTTTGGCACTGCAAAGCGTGTGCCTGTTCTATTTGTTTACTGCCTGCCATCCAAACCCTGCAGGCAATACATCATTATTCATTGTCTTGTGGTGTTCTGATGATATTCCCTGCTACAGTTACCTCGTGGATGATGACAGAGTATTTATGCTCCTGAGGAGGCAAGAGAGAGCAGTTATTTCCCTTGCTTTTGAAGGGAAAAGAGACTTCCCTTTCAGCCACACAGGGAAGGAGCAGCAGGTGCAGGAACGGAGCTTGGGGCCTCTTGGCTCTTGGTGCCATTGAGTCCTTGAGACTGTACCAGTTTGCTGGCTAAGCTGCCAGCATTTTGGAAAACAGCTGTGAGTGCTCAGCAGTTCTGCAAAATGGCCCCTAGGGTCTCGTGCTGGGCACCCGCAAAATTAGGAATGTACAGCCTGTGGCCACATGCCAAAATTGTGGTTTTATATTTAATGCTGACCATATAAAAATAGCCTTCTTTATTACAACATCCTCATTGTTAGCTTAAGTATCATGTGTCCTTTGCACCGAGTATGGGACAGGGTCCTCTGAAAAAAAACCACCACGAAAGCATACTTGCTTGGATAAGCAAAGGCTGTGTTGTCATGCATACATACAAGTGGCTGAATTGAAGTTGTGCAGGTATTAACTCACATTTAAGTGCTTGGCTTTGCAAGCCAAATGGCATATTTTATCATATAGCAATTTTTTTTTTAAAAAAATGAAAATGACACTTTCCTGATTCTTTTTTTATGAATGGGAAAACAAGAGACTTTCCATTATTTATACACTGCAGTGCCTCACACCCATCACAGGAAGGACTGAGACCTTAATTTACAGCAGGGCCATACAAGTCTTAAACTTCATGACTGACTGCAAGCAAAGGCTGTTACTTTGAAATCAGGCCCTGCTACCATGCTCCTTGTCTCTTCAAGGAGGCTGGGAAGCCTCCTTCCTCAAGGATCATGCCCTCACACGACGAATAAAAAGGTAGGACTACATCCTAAGTCTGGAGAGGAGCTGTTAGAGGCAACTCGATTTAACACTCATCACTTGGGCTCTCTTCCCACTCTTGGAGATGCTCTCTGCTGCTGGTGCTATCCAAAGCAGGGTGTGCTCCTGCTGCTGTGATTTTGCTGAGAGGTGCCTTGTGAGGGGGTAGAGGAGTTGAAGGTGGGCCCTGCTCTCCACACCACTTGCATTTAGTGATTTTGGTGGGATGTGAATGTTGCCATGCTCGTATCTCTTCTGTGGCTGCAAACTCTCCAGAAAGCTGAAGGCACATCAAAGTTGAAGACCTTCCCCAGACTCAGCAAGCTCTGCAGCATGGGGCTGGGATGTGTGGGCTAACCCAGATGCAGACAAGGATCCTGGCTGGAGCTCTGGGTTGTGAGAGCTGTCACCACATCTCGATAAGCTATGGAAAATGTTCCTGGCTTGTAAAGAGTGTAAGTGTGTGTCAGAGATCCTCAGGCACCCCGAGAGCTGCATGCAGCAGCCCAGACCCCATGCAGTTGTGTGGACTTTGCAGGGATACCCCTCTTGGATGCTCTGGGAAGGAGATGGGGGCAATGGGGAAAGGGCAGAAAACCTCCAAGCTCTCTCCAACAGGCAGCACTGCTGACCTCATGCCGCAGTGGCAACCAAGTGAAACACATCTATGCAACTCAATAAGGCAGAAAAAGTTCTTCAGAGTTCAGTATAAATGTATCATGTGCAAACAATGAGAGTCAGCCTTTCCTTGGGAAGTTTGCCAGGAGCTGTGTGCGTGCTGGGTCACTGATCGCCTTACAACAAGAGCAGAGAGGATTTTTACTGCTGGCATCTTGTGCTCTGCCCCACTGTGCATGTATGGATGATCCCTGCCCCTGTGAACCTGCCCAGGGCACAGGCTTGTGAGGTGAGACAGTAGTGAAATTCTTCCCTTGTCCCACCATGTTTTCTACTTTCTTGCTCTCCTCCTGCTCCAACTGTCAATGTGCTAGCTGCTACCCTTGCAGCTGGTGGTCTCATTCTGAGAGGCTGGCAGCCAGGGAAGCACAGCCAAGGTGCTGGGTGAGGAAGAAGGACTCTCTCAGCAGCTTACGTGGCAGAAGTTCTCCATCATGTTGGCTTCTCCACCAGAAGCAAAAGAAACAAGAGTCAAGCAGTAGGAAGGCTAGTGAGCTTTGGGTCCCAGCATATTCCAGAATATACACTACGAAAAAAGGCAAAGCCAGATCTTGGGCTAATGCAGACACGAATGACGGCAGACAAGCAGGAGTGGAACATTCTGTGTGCATGGGATCACCCAGGCTTTCGGCAGCTGACCTGATTCTAGGAATGAGGAAGCACAAGGAGAAAGGCTTATGGCTGAAGTGCCTTGGTCCACATAAGATACAACAGGGGTTTCTTGGTATTGATCTGGAAGCCCCTTGTTTTGTCAGTCTAGCCGTACTGTTTGGTAGACATCTGGCCTAGCATTCCAGGCACATAGCTGTGAATCAAGAGCTTATATTGATAAAACCCTTACTTTTTCCTATCTTGCTCCTAAATTGATGTACCTCCATCTACTACTCTGTGCACATAGATGTATCTCTCATCTCAGATAGGCTGGCACCTTCCCTCTTATGGCACCTTCCCTCTTATGACCCAGGGAAGGTACCAGGTCATCTCAAAATTTCTGAGTCCTCAGACAATCCTTCAAAAACGTAGGCCCATACACACCCTCCTCCTTGAACACCGCCCAAACTAGAAAGAGATTACTTTGGGATCTGGATCACCATCCAGCTAAGAAGTGAGGAAAATACCCATGTGTGGGGTGGGGAAGGGAATGAGGACCACAGAACCAAGATTCTCCCACCAAGCCGCCTTCTCTGCCTGGAGCCTCTCCATGGGGTGTGACACTCACCCACATCCCCAGAGGAGGCTTGGCAGGAAGGGGGGAGTGGCATTTTAGATGACAGTGAGCTGAAGGATGCTTGTGGGGTGTAAAGGAGGAACTGGGAGCAGAAGTGTGCCTTCCTCAGACCTGCTGGGTCAGGAGTAGCTGCAGTCCTTCTGTCAAGGGGCTGAGTGCAAGGATTAAGGGCCTGAGCTACTACTGACTGCGGGATTAACCCCTGCAGGAAATTAAAGCTGTAGAGAAGGCTCTTCACTCCACAGCTGAGAGAAGGAGAAAAACTGGGATCTGGATTAGAATTGGCAGGGCTGGTGACAAGCCACCACCCACAGCCAACTGTTCCCAGCTGGATCAGAAAATGTTATCTCAGTCTTCATGTAGAACCCCCCTCCACATCTCACTCGGTTACCAATTTTTGCCAACAGTGTGAGAAGAACAAAAACATCACTCTGTGGCAAGAAAAAGAGGAGGAAACTGGGTAGCCAGCTCACGTGTCCCTCCTCTGAGCCCCTCTCCCACTCCCTCACCCGCTTCCCTTCTCAGCTGCCTCCGTTTTGCAGAGAGGAAACATGCACGTGGTCTGTCGTATTCAATAATACTCGGAGAAGATGCTGGCACACACATGGCTGGATTTCTTCCTGTCAGCTGCCCCCTCAGCTCTCCTCCTGCTGCTGCTCTGGGCCTCCTCCATATGGCGCACTCTCACTGTGCTGGGACTTTCCTGTCACTCCCATGCTGGATATTCTGGTCTCCCCACCTGCTTCCACAGCTTCCCAAGGAATCCCACTTCTCCATGGCAATCTGGGTCTTTCCCATCAATGCTACCCGCCCTGGCTCCCCTTTGGATGCTCTGTGCTTTCTCAGCGGGTTTGATGGGGCCTGACGCCCTTGGTATTTCGAGCCCCTCCAGTATCTCCCAGTCTCATTACTGTGTGTCGGCCAGGGAGGCTTGGGACGCAAACAATCTTTCCTGGTTAAGATACAGGATGAGGAATCAAGAAAACTGGCTTCTCTCCTGATTTTGCCGCAGGCCCATCAGGAAACTTTGGGAAAACGCCACCAAAACTCCTTTATTCTGTATAACTTTGATAACCCTTAAAAATATCTCTGCAAAACAGGAGAGCATTTACAAGCCCAAGTGATCTGGTGGAAGCACTGCACTTGGCAGCTTTGATACTCTTGAGTGGGGAACTGACACGAGCTCACGATGAGGCATCAAGAGCTGGGCAGCTGAAATTTCAGCCAGCCAAACTCAGCAGCCATTTTTACCTCTGTCATAGTTTGCTCCTCCATAAAATGGGGATAAAGATGATTTTTCTTGGAGTGGCTTGGGGAGGAAACATTCTTTAACACCAATCACATTTGCACTTCAGAGGTGCCTACACATTGTCATTCCAAAGATCAGAAGCTTTTTGACCTCTTCACATCCCAGAGAATAGGGTGAGGGGGTGAGGTTTTTATTCACACCAAGTCAGGAATGTGGCAGAGTCCCTTACAATACTGAGTGGATTTTGCATGCTTTCTACTTACTTTACAGCTTTCTGTATGAGGTGTTTTAGCTGTGATCGATCACTGCAAGTCAGATGGTACCATTTCTTCTGCAGCTGGGTTTCTAGTGTGAATTTAAAATGTGCTTTCCATTGATTGTAACAGCACAACACTACTGAATCCTGAACATATGTGTTAATAAATCAGCAAGTGCTGGAAATGAAGCCCCCAGCTATTTAGCTTAGAAGCTCGCTGGGGCAGTGACACACGTCGTATGTTTCTACAGTGCTGCTGAGCTTGGCTGCCACCCCTGGGTGGTTCTGCAGTCCAGACAACCAACAAATGAGGAGCTGAGACAAGGTGACCTCCTGTGATCAATAATTTGCTAGACTGACCTAGATCTGTTGGGGGACCAAGAATGGCCACCATCTCCATGCCATCTAAACCCACTTGTGGTACTGTCAGGAGCACGATTCCCAACTAGGACTCATCAGCCAGGTTACTTCATGGACTTTCAGTTGCTGTAACCAGACCCAACAGCGGCCATGTCTCCCTGCCCTCTGTGTACCAACTCTTCTCCCCCAAGGGCTGATGACGGAACAAACATAGAACAACGTGCGTTAGTCACTGGACTCTGGGGTACCAGTGTCCCCCGACATTATGGGTGATGGTAACAAACAGGAATCCTAAAAGCACCATGGAAAGGGGAGGAAAAAAGTATAAACTCCTTAAAGAGTCCTCCATGCTCTCCCTCACCCTGCTGCTTTTCTGATAAAGGCTAAAGGCATTCAGCATTGGAAAGGGGAAAGGGACCTTGCCATCACTTGTCAAGGAGAGTGTGGGGGAGGGATGAATATCTGCATGTACTTCCTGATAATTTATCGCTGGCATCTGTTGCAGCCTCTATTGCCTACTCTTTTGCAATATAGGTCACCCACATGCCCTGCCAATGCTCATAAGCTAGGCTGTTAACGGAGTCTGATCCCTGAGCCACAATCCAAGGGTTAGTGCAAAGGACTAGGAAAGATAATCAGAGGCAGAGGTTGCTGGGCTCTGTTTCTGAATGTGACACAATCACCTGTCTCTCTAGTCTCAGTGTCCCCATCTGGAAAACAGGATTGCTTTATCTATCTTCCTAGAGCAGAGGCACTGCCAGCTACAGCCTCAGCCTGACTTCTGGGGGTCATTAAGTACAAAATAACACCACCACCACCTAGAACCACGGTAAGAGCCATTTGCAAAGCAGATGGGAAGCTTTGGATAGAAGGTGTCACAGAACTGGGAAGTGTTACTAAAGCAGTATGTGGATGCAGTAAACTGAAACCCTCACCACCCTCACAGTGTGCTCCTTGGGACCTGACTTATGAAAGCTAAGGCTTTAGAGTGACACTGCAAAGGTTACTGGTGTCTGGGCAGGGAGAAGGGAAGCACAAGACAGTGATAGCACCTGCTGTAGCTTTTATGCCCTGGAAAGTGCTGCAGAGTCATTACAATCTCCTCAGCACCCCCCTCCAGCAGTAAAGTTCCCTGTTCAAGCTAATTAGGGGAATCCTCATTAGCGAGTCCTCTGGAGCCTGACAGCAGGCCAAATGTCCAAGTGGCACTTTAGCTGAGTGTATTTTTGGCCACTGGAGCCCATGGACAAGAAATGTCTGATTTCATTCTGTTGCTTTGAGCTGAAACTAAAAAAGTTGTCTTTTACTGTCCTATATCAAATGGCAAGAAGAAAAGGCCATCACCAGCCTCATAGGCTACTCTGTTAATTTCTCCAGAATCTGGAAAAGATATTCAACTCCAAGCACATGGAAGAAAGCTCTCGACACCGTGTCCTGTGGATCACAGGGCATTTGGCTGACATGTTGCTCCAGGGAGAAGGAACCATCTAGTAAGCCTGGAAGAAAGACTAATGCCTGGGGAGCCCTTGGGGGACTTCAGAGCACTCTGAGCAGCCTTGAGCCCCCAAACTCAAGCCATGCCATGTTAGTTCTGAACAGATGGCACACTGCCTCTGTCTTGGGATGCGGGTGCATGGGTCTGGCAGAGTTCTCACTGCTGGAAAAGTCCCCCGCTGTCAGACTGAAAGCAGCCAGCCAGGTTTGGTGGTGCTCTGGAGAGCCTTTAGGTGTGGGCAGGTGCTAGTTGCCCCAGGACTATGGGTTTCCCAGTGCCATGCTGGCAGTGAGCGCAGCTGGCCGAGTGCTCTGCAGGGCAGAAGACATCTCTTGGGCCACAGTAAAATAGCTAATTAAGTCAGAATTCAAGACAAGTCAGAGAAAACCTTTAAAAAAGAAACTCTCTGCTAAAAAAAAAATACTACTACTAAAAAGAATCCTTTCTACTTCCTTGCTCTCTCCTGGCTGCAGAATATTAATCACTAAGGGTCTAATATGCTTGTGGGCAATAGATGTGTGGGAGAACCCGGGTTTTTCTGGATCCTTGGAATAAAAATTTCTCCATAAACATTTAATAAACTTCAAGGTATAAATGCAGAAGCTCATTGCCCCTTGCACTTCAGCAGTCAGGAGCCTCTACCTACTCCAAATCTACCGCTCTGCTGCCTGAGCATATGTTATGCTTGGAGAAGCAGGCATTTTGTGCAAGACATGGATGTTGATAGATATGGGTCACAGAAGAGGACCTGGTACATGTGAAAGCCCAACTCTGTGCTCACGTTTGTAAATGTAAGCTAGATTGGCAACTATGTCTGCATACATACATGAAGATAAATGCTTTTAAGTCTTAGAAACATGTGTATGAATGCACAAAAGGTGGCTGCTATCTATGGGGTGGGGAGTGTTGTGTTTATGTGACATGCTTTTAAAATAATCTTGGGTTTAGCAAGGTGCCTCCATCTTTGTGCGTGTTGCAGCGCAGAAGACAGCATTAAAGCCTGAACAGGTGTTAATCACTATGCACTGTAATAAATTCTAAACATAGGGAAAGGGCTTATTTATACATGGTTGCTCCTCCTACCCTGCACTCTGTGCTTAAGCCTTGGCGCTGCCTGAGAGAAAGAAGCACCTGTGAGGTGCCAGAAATGAGTGCAAGAGCTGGACTTGCCCTGCCAGAGCAGGAGTTAGGGGTAGAAGCCCTGACCCTGTCACTGTCCTCACGCCTGGGTATGCCTGTCCTGCTCTCAGCCCCCCACCATTGCCTGGGAATGGCACGGCTGAATTGCGCAGAGCGGTGAGCGGGATCTGGGAGACACCAGCCCATGGCCTGAGCTGAGGGGAGACTGCAGAGGGAAGCTGTGCAAGGAAGCTGTTTGTTTTTTTTTTTTTAAAGCTTAGCCCCCCTGATTGGAGCCAAGCCAGCTGATACAGATGGGGTGTTACAAAACAGAGCCAAGAGGCAAGAGCACAAGGAACAGAGCTATCTATAACCCTGACAAAGTTAGGTGGGGTGAAGGTGGGGATAAGGGAAAGACAGAGCAAGGCAGGCAGCCCCTGATGCTGAGAGCAAGGACGCGATCATTCGGCAACAGGATTTGGAGCTGATCGACTGCCGCTATCCAGCAGGCAGATAAGGCTCTGTGGCTGTCAGCTTAACTCTGCCGTTTATTCCTGTGCTGTAGGGAGTTAAATAGAGCACACAGAAAGCCTGCTGCCGGGCGTGAAAGTCAAGGAGGGAGAGGGAAGGAAGATGCTGTAATTGGGCAGTGCCCAGGGAGTCGGGTGGAAGTGGCTGCGGGCAGAGCCCCTCCAGGTAAGTGCTTGCGGCTTTTCATCCTCCTTGTCGACACTGACAGTCGGGGGACAGGAGCTTCGGGGGTGGCATTTAGGACAGCGATATTAACATGTGGGAGGCTGAAAGTCTCCTTCTCAGCCAGGGTGAGTGCAAGCACTGAACAGGGACAGCTATTTGTTGCTGCTTCTCCTTCAGTGGGGACTGCAGCTCGGTTTGGAGAGTGGGGGCTGCAGCGGGTGAAGGTTAGATTGGTTTTGGTGCCGTGAAAGGTATTCATGTATTTGGTGCACTGGCATTTGGGTAAATGATCTAAATAGCCTTGCAAAATGTGTTAGTCCAGGCACTGAACCTGCTCATCTTTCTCATCGAGATGCTAATTTAAATATTTCCTGGTGGTTTGCATTCCCATATAAAATAAATCAGCCATGGGAGCTCAGGGATGGGGGAGCTGGCACATGTGTGGGGCAAGTGTCCCGGTGGGAGTGCAGCGCCCAGCTAAAATAACGGCTGTGGATGTTGTCAGAGCCCCTCAGAGGGGATAGAGGACGGTTTATTTCTGTACCCTGGTTGAAATGTGTCTATCTAACTGCTGCTGTGACAGTGGGTGGCATGTCAGAGAGCAAGCAGGGGGACAGGAGGGTCCATGGTGTTTCCCCTTTTCCTGCTTACCTGTGAAGTGGGAGGGAAGTTGGAACCTGTTGTCAGTCACTTACTGTCAGGGGAGAGTTTATGGTCTTTGGGTTTCTAATTAGACTGAGCATTTTTCCTTCTTCTAATTAAGATGTAATTCCTCTCTTTTCAACACTCCCACTCAGTCTCCCCCGCCCCAGGTCCTCCCTTCTCCTCCGAGGCTCACTTGCTCTTCAGCTCCTCCAGTTGCTGCAGTGTGAAATCCCCAAGCTGAAGCTGGGCTCTGCTCAGCCCCACTCTATCCACCACATCCATTTCACCTTAAAACAGAAAGGGAGCACTGGTGGGGAATACGGGAGGGGGAGAAGAGGTTTGGCAGCTGCTTGTGCCCAGACCCTGGTGACCCTGAGCCGTGCATCAGGGAGAGGATGCACAGGTGTTAGCAGCCTGCATGGCAGCAAGATGGAGTGAGCTGGAGTCTGCTGCCCTGGCAGGGTCACCTCAGCAATTCATCAGGTTAATCCTAAGCGTGAGGCTAATATAGCTACTATAGCAGGCTATTCAGGCACAGGCTTGTCTCTTTGGCACTGAAGTGAATCAGGCCTTATTTCTGCACTGAGAAGTTCAAAGTGAATTAAGGTTGTGCCTTCATCATGCTGTGCCTTCTGAAACATCCTCCTTCTCTCCTCCAAAATGGAGCTGGTGCCTCAAAGGCAAAACAGAAGTTAGGGAGGGGAAAGGACAACACTGAGCCCAGCCCTGTGTCCTCCGCCCAGGGAACAGAATCCCACCCGCTCTGCTCTGCTCTCCCCCTCCAGGACTCGGCAGGCAGGCTACAAGGTCATTCCTCCTCCCTCTGGGGCTGTGGGCAAGGCTGGCTTGTGGATGTGAAGACACGCTGGAGAAGACTACAATGCTGCCTACAACTGCTGGCCAACAGTGGAGGAGCAGGTTCCTCATGAGGTGGCAAGAGGCCTGTTGTAAGTAATGCCTACTCAGGTACTAAGTATGGAGATCCTGTTTGTCAAGGGAGTGGAAAGAAAATAGGTCACATCAGGGTTAAGAATAGGGGAGAGGGACAGCTAAGAATGGCGTTGTTTGAACTAATTCCTGATTCCTTTAGAGGCCAGGCTAGCTGGGAGGGAGAGTGAGACTCTAAAGCTTAAGATGGGCTTAAAGTGGGACAGTGAGTGATGATTGCTTCTGAATTCCAGTGGGCCTGGAAGGTGAGAAACAGTGAGACAGATACCACAGCACCAAAATCCACCCCGAACATTTCTCAGATTGGCATCCTGGAAGCTGCAGACTCCTATCGGTGGTAGGGATTTATACGTAGGCTGCTGAGCAAGGCTCCCAGCTCTTTATGGCAGAAGTCACGACAGATTTTAGAAGGGAATGCAGGATGTGAATGCAGAATTCTCCTACTGGGCACTGCCACATGTAATGAAAATCAAGGAATAAATAAAGAAGATCTCTTTTAAATTAAATTGTAAAAGTTCAGCCTGTGCACCTTCCCAGTGGACCAGGGCATCTGCTACAGCATCCCTGACTGCAGAGCAGAGACTACTAGGGTGATGTGGGGCTTCAAGGAATGTACCTGCACTTCAGCGAAGTACCTGGGGACCGTAGCAGAGGAAAGGGAGCTCTTGGAGAATGTCCATCACTACTGCATGCATAGGCAGCCAAGCAGGTCTGTGGTTTCCCTTGCTCCTGCCCCCCTGATCAAATTTGGGGTTGCCACTGTAAGAAGCTGGGGAAATTATTACCTTCTCCAGAAAACAGGCATCCTTGTAATCCATCTTCACAGACTAGACTGGTGTATAAATTATTCATAATGAATGCTACTGACTCTTGACTTAATCTGATATTCCTGGATCAGCTTTCTGCCACCTACTAGAGCCACCAAACACCCCACAAAGTAACTTAATCTTTCCCTAACACAAAAACACGTGCTGCTCATCCTTCTGTAGGGCTGGAAGATAGCTTTGAGTTCTGTTTATTGCTTCCCTGCCTCTCTTCCCCGTAAAGCTGCATCCTAACCACTGCAATGAATTTCTTGGTCTCAGCTCACATCCTAGTAGAAGCATCTCTTGCAGGGACTGAAAATGAAATCAGACCTTCTCCTCTCTATGATTTTAGTAAAATATTTCTAAGAGCACAAAGCAATATATGCGTAACAACAAGACATTTTTGGCACATTCTACATGGTGCAGAAGCCTGGCATAAATCCAGTTCCTGAACATAACCACAGCCAGCTGCCTGAGACTTTGTTCCTACCTACTGCCAACATACTTACTGGTGGAACCCCACAGCCACCCAGCTGGGGCCAGTGGCGGGTAGGTATTTCAAGAGATAAGCCCTGAACAGAATGCCTCCTGTATAGCATTACACACGGTCTGCTCTTGCCTTTCTTGGTGTACAAAGCAGCTAAGTGTTATCTCATCATCACAGCTGTCAATCTATTATTAATACTGTATTTTTGTTAAGCATCCAGGAAAAGATGGGGTACTTCAGTGACTCATGGCTCTCTCCCTTCCCCACTCCAGCTCCCATTCTTTAATTCTCTCCCTACAACAAGAGTGTGATGTATTCTGAATGGAATTAAATATCAGCCAGCCAGACAGTACCTGTGCTGTGCCAGTCCACAGGCTATGATCTGCTTCCATGGCAATCTCTGCTGTTGACCCCAGCCTTCACATGACAAGAAGGCATACAGGTGCTCAGGGTAAACATCTCTGTTGTATTTCACCATAAGGATCCATAATTACCATTATAAGAGCAAACAGATTGGCACAGCCTGGGCTGATGTACACCTGAGATCTCAACCGTATGACAGAAAAAAATTCTTGAAGGAATTGTGAAAGATGGACAAAATAAAAAAGAACTGAGACACTGTCTCTGAACACTTAACCCGTGGTCCTTCATAAAGTCATACAGCTTAGGATACAAACTGTGTAGTTCTCCTTAGGTTAACAGTCCACAAATCTGCCAGTTCTCACTGGGATCACTGGGAACACATCCTATGCAGGATGACAAGATTTGAATATGAAGGCAGCATCACTGTCAGAAGCCAAATCAATGTATAAAAAAATGGGCTATGGGGCAGACTAAACCCTACAGAGAGCGGTGCGAGGGAAGAGAGGAAGAGTATGGCTGACTACAGAGTTGTTCCAGGCAGAGCTTCTCCAGACCATGGGTCTCCACCGGCTCCCTCTTCTATGGCAGTCCTTCACAATTCCCTTGGGGTTAAGAAAGAAAACACCTGCTTGTTGGTTCTTTGTCAAAATGCATGACAGAAAAATTTGTTTTCCAGTCCAGGACAATAAATACATGCATTTTAGTTACCACTCACCCCTAAAAAGACTCTACCAACCCCAAGTGACTGTCTTCTCTGAAGAAAAGTGAGAAACAGAGAGAACAGAGTATGTCATCCAGACAAACCTGCTTCGGTTTTAGTCAAATGCTCAAACTTGTCACCTTAAAAAACAGCGAGGGAGCTGAATTTGCTTCCCACATTGAAGAAACTAATCTAAATTCCACAAAAGGAATTAAGATGAAGGATGCAAATGTTTTACATAGTCTGCTTAAACATAACTCCCACTCCTCTAATGACAGGAGGCATAACGCTTGCTTTCCTGTTGCTGATGCTTGTCACAGAAATGAGAGTTTTAAAAGCCACTGGCTCCCAGGGAGGGATGTTAACTAGGGTCCTGACACCACTCACAGGATCTGGACCCATGTCTGGAATGGTGATCCATAACAACTCTTAAAAATGCTGTTTTGTGGATTGTCCAACCTTACCTTTCAGATGCTGCAGGAGAAAGGGTGTGTTGCTAACCCTTCTCATAACACCCCTTTCCTCAACTACTAACCTTCAATTTTTTTCCTTATCACCATTGCCATGGGCAATTTTGGTCAGGGGAGATACTTGTGGGGCTATTGCTGTGGGATTCAGAAACTATTTTGAGAGCAATCGCAAGTACCAGGTGTTTGGTGTTTTAGGGTCTCCTTGTTAGACCTTTCTAACAGCCTTCTTGGTCATCCTTTTGTAATGTAATCTAATTCATAAAAAAAGTCTCTTGCCACAAGGCTCACACAACGCTCTGTGGATATGGAAAGCAAACAATACCCTGATTTTAGAGGCTAACTTAGACCTGAGCCTGATCTGTCACAGTGACTAGGAATCAAACTGCAGGAGCACAACTGAGATATAGGCTGTTTTGTTTTAATTTTTCTTAAAAGCTTTTAATTAACATGTCTATTTCCAAAAAAAATAGAGCTTCTTAAATCTATACTAGTCCTTCTTCTCTCAACCCTGACTGTTTAGAAAGAGCTGTCCTTTATCAGAGGTGACATCTCCCACCACTCTCTGCTCCGTTCTCCTCTGACAGGTTCCAGTGCTCTAGTATCTAGCAGCAAAGTCCTCTGGGATGCACTGTTCTTACTTCCTTGTGAAACTAGAAGGATATTTTCTTGTTTGCTCATAATAGAAAAGACTAAGAGGAAACTCATGCTGCAGGCCAGCAGTAAGGGGATGTATCTGTGAGGAAGCTCATTACACTGCACGGCATTGCATTGGAGAGTCCCGCTGTGAGGGTCATATTATGTAGCTGTAGCTGTTTAGAAGGTGGCTATGGGTGAGGATGGGAAAGCACTGCTCTAATACATGCTCTCTCTCTCCCCTGCTTTTCACCTACCAGTGCTTGGCTGTTGGCTGTCGCTATGTGCTGCAGAGTCCTTCTTTGCTTGCCCTTCCTCCTGCAAGTGTAACAGTGGCAAGCTGGAAGTGGACTGTAGTGGCTTGGGCCTCTCTTCCATCCCCTCAGACATCCCCAGAAACACCAGGACCTTCCTCTTTCTCAACAACAAACTCAGCATCCTGCCGGGAGCAGTGTTTTCCAACCTCTCTGCCCTACAGAGGCTGGATCTATCCAACAACTTCTTGGACCAGCTCCCTCAGAATATCTTCAGTGACCTGGGGAACCTCACGGAGCTCCAGCTGAGGAACAACAGCATCCGGGCCTTGGACAAGGACCTGCTACAACACACGGCCCTGTTGCGCCAGCTGGATCTTTCCATCAATGGCCTGGCCCAGATACCCTCGGGCATCTTTGATGACCTGCCTGCTCTCCGCTCCCTCTCTCTCAGGTCCAATCGCCTGCAGAGCCTGGACAGGGTGACCTTCGAACCACTAACCAGCCTGCAGCAACTTCAAGTTGGGGATAACCCCTGGGAATGCGACTGCAACCTCCGAGACTTCAAGCACTGGATGGAGTGGTTCTCCTACAGAGGTATGTGCTTGCGCAGTGGGAGCCCAGCACGGAAGTGCTGGTTTTCCACGGGAAGGCAGACAAAGACAGGCAGGGAAGAAACATGGGCAGATACATCTGGCAGGTCAGGCTGACCTGAATGTCAGATCTTAGCCAAGGAGCATGAGGACCATGCTACAACAGTAAGAGACAGTTTAGTGCCACCGCACCTTCATGTAGCAACACTGCCAGGCTGAGAAGTCCTCTGCAGCCCCAGATATCCTATTTCCTTGTTTTGTTTCTAACCTGAAAGATTTTTTTTTTTTGAGAGGAAAGAACTTTCCTCAAATAACATCACAACTTTAGGATTCTAAGCTCCCCTCACCCTTCCTGCCTAAAGAGGAGGAGTGCTTTTCACACTTGAAAATAACTGTCCCATTCTCTCCCTTAAGCTGGGAGAAGTAAAAGCCATATTTGGCTGTAAAGCATCAGGTTTGCTTTCAACCAAAGAGCCACAGGAAGCTGTCACTTAAGAAAATACTGCAGCTGATATTGGTAAACCCAAACTAAAGCTCAAGTTGACAAGCCAGGCCCCAAGTCAGACTGGCTATAAAATCATAGTTTCAAACCAAGCAGTTTCTGACAAGTTTGCATGTCCAGCTTTTCCTCAAAACACAGAAGGTTGGAAAGGTACGTATCGCCTAGCAGCAATGCTGATGGGCTGACACGCTTTCAGCAGCTGCGACTCAAAGAAAGATGGCACATTTTACAGGAACGACGATTGAAGGCCTTCTGTCACTGGAGCCAATGAATAGGAAAGGGTCTCAAATCACATGGATAGCAACAGTCAGCTGTCACATCCCTGCTGATCACAGCCATGCTGCAAAGAGATTATCCACGCCTTTGGCTACACTGCAGTCTGAAATACCCATTTGTATAAGCAGAATCAAACAAGCATACAAGTACCACTTTCCTATTTTCTTCTTTCTGTTTGTTTTCTTTCTTGAATCTCATATCACAAAGTCGATGGAAAGCACACGGAGTTAATTTTGCTTTTTTTTTTTCCCCTTCCAAAGAAACTGCCCAAACTCACTCAAGCATTTGTTTCAACATCTGTCACTGTTTTCACAGAGGGGGGATAGATTAGTTGTTAGAAGATGGGACTGTGTGTCTGTTGTTATTTTTAGAAGATACAGCCTGGTCCTATCTTTCTGCTTTAATTTCCCCTCCTCTAAAATGGTTCTACTGACACGTAACTGACTAAACAGTATGAAGCTGACTTAATAAACAGTTTCAGAGGGCTTTCATGTCTTAGCCTGAAAGATATCTATGCAGATATCATGGACCATGAGCTCTACTGTCAAAGCCAACCTAGGCAGAAGCATCCCAGCCAGCTGCCACGGTTGAAGCTGTTCCAGATGTAGAGGGCTAAGACATGCAAAATGTCTCCCAGTTAGGCAAAACAATAATTTGAAAGGATACTATGTGTGCTCTTTCTGCCCAGTGCATGGAGGCACAGCCATTCCTCCCTCCCTCCACCTTTGACAAGTACTGAGGATCTGGCAGGACATGGGGGTCTGCAGCACCTCCTGACTTCAGTGTCCCCCATGAACTCTAGAAGCATCCTGTGCTAGATCATGACTGCCTTTGGGGGATGGGAGAAGCTCTCTGAATACCGTCTCTACTCAGCAATGCATTCACCCATGAGGGACTGAATTTTATAGCCCCACTGCTATAATAAAGCAGTTCCCTGCTCGATAACCATAATGCTGCTATGCTTGACTTCTCTAGGGCAAATCCTTACCCCTCTTAAGAATCTAGCTCTGCTGTCACTGTATGAGGATGAAGCTGTGGTTCACTCCTATTATCTCTATTGGGACAGGTGGGAAAATTGACCAGCTGGCATGTACTCTGCCCAAGGAGCTGAAAGGGAAGGATATGCGAATGGTGCCGATGGAAATGTTTAACTACTGCTCCCAGCTGGATGATGAGAACAGCTCTACGGTGCTGGACAATACTGGCCCACCTTGCACTAAAGGAAGCCCAACTCCTTCCAAATCTAAATCTGGCCCAGAAACAGAAGTAGAGCCCAGTGTGGGATGCCCTCAGAAACAGCGATATAGGCCTGTGAGTGTGCGCCGGGCTATTGGCACTGTGATCATCGCAGGGGTGGTTTGCGGCATTGTTTGCATCATGATGGTGGTGGCAGCTGCTTATGGATGCATCTATGCCTCCCTCATGGCCAAGTACCACCGGGAGTTGAAGAAGAGGCAGCCACTTATGGGTGACACAGAAGGTGAACATGAAGAGCAAAAACAAATCTCTTCTGTGGCATGAAACTCTTCTGTGAAGGAAGGGACAGCAATGAACAAAGGTACCTGAGAGCAGTCAAGCATGGGGTCCTCCCAAAATACATCTTCCCAGACAGACAGTGCTATTTCTCCACTCACCCAAGTAGTGCAACGTGCTTCTGGGGGGGTCAGGGCACCTGGCCCAAATTCTGTTCCTTTGCTCCAGGCCCACTTTGTGCCCTTTCACCCTTGGGCCCTCCCAGACAAATAAAGCAGAGTCAGACCACAAGTGCTCTCTCTGCCTTATGCCCGTACACAGATCTTCCCTCGTGTGCCTGCTGCGGAGGCAGCTGGCACCTTCTGGGAACCTGTGTCATCCTCTCAGCTTCAGTCCTGAGTCATCCTGTATCCTGTCGAGAGCTCTCTGCAAACAGAGAGCAGCTCTGTGAAAGCTTGTTGAGGAGCAGGGTATCAGAAGCATCCATGCCTCACTGTTAGGGTCACTTCTGTTTTGTGACAGTAAGTTGCTGCCCACCCTACCAGTCAGTGCTGCCAAGCGCACATCAAAAGGGAGGCAAGGTCTCTAGGGGATGACAACAGTCAGGGGGAGATTTCCCTTCTCTCTTTTAAAGATGGAAAGACAGCTGTATCACTCTAACACATCGCCAAGGAGCACAGTGTCCCTCTTTTTGCTCCTGGCCAAGTCCAAATCTGTGAGCCGCTACACACATGTCATTTATTATAGGCGCACAGAGAGAGCCATCCTCCTGTACACACACACACACTTATTGGCTCATTTTGATCCCAATACACATACACAGTCAGCCCCAACTCCAGACATCCAGGCACCCCACCCGCCCATGCTGATCTGCCCTCTGCATGCAGCCATGAACACATTCAGCCACTTTACCTTCCTCTCATCATCATAACAGAGCATACCACCCTCAGTTCAGAAAAAATACATGTGCCCTGCCACTGAGGAGCCAACTAAAACATCCCAGCCACAGTGCAGAGCTGGTGGAAATGGGCAGGAGAGGATGGAGAGAGGCAAAGTTATTAAGGTTACAGCACAAGTCTGTGGAAATGAGTGCACAGAATGAAAAAAATATGGTGTGTTCTTGCTTTCTATTTTATGTTTTCTACGATAAATAGAGAAGGTGAAGATAAGCAAAGGAAGCCTCTATTTATAAATGTTTGATTGGCAAAGCAGAAGTGGATCATCAGGAAAGACTAGAGGAGCAGGGGGCTTACCAGCCTTGGTAGTGTGAGCCTAAGGGAAGGTGGCAGGAGAAGACACACAACCCAAGAGCTGGTGTGGCTGGCAGAGGGCCAAGCATGGTGTATAGAGTAGGGTTACGCAGCAGGGGTGACTGAAGGGAGGGGACACAGTTCTGGAGGGTCTTGAGGTGAAGGCTGAAACTTGGACCACAGCATGGCACAAGTGGGAGAGCCCAGGAAAGGTCTGGCACAGTAGGCAGCACAGTCCTCACCATCACTGCTGTGTTCACTGCCATCCACAGCTGCACATCAGTGTGCCCACACACATAACTGTGCCCACTGTCATGTAGGGTGACTTCCCCCAACCAGATTTTAAAGCCCTTAGACTGCAGTGCCTCCTATTAGTCTTAGCTCTTTCAGATCTGACAGGGGTGGGGGAAAAAAAAAAAGTGAGAGGGGAAAAAAATGAAAGGAACTCAACATAAGGACTCATTTTGTATCACTGGAAGTAGGATAAAATGCTGTCTCCAGGGGAGAGCACACATTGCCATGGTAACCTGCTCTAACCCGTCACAGTGGATACTCCTGGGCGAGGAAGATGACACCGGAGGTTGTGCATCCACAGTGCCTGTGGATAGTGTGATCCCTGCCATCAGGAAACAAGCTGGCAGCCAGCCCAGCTTTGCAGGGTGTTTCACTAGCAACCTGTGTTCAGAGCCCAGCACGCACCGCAGGTGGACCCTGCCACGGCACTTCACCTCTTCCCCCTGCTCCAGCTGGATCCCGATGCCTTTGGACATCTCACAGCCCTTCTGCTCGCTGCTGCTGGATCCCTGTGGAAGTGATGCACGCTGGCTCCGCACCCCCTTCTGGTCCCAGACATGTGGTTGTACTGACTCATTGGCACGCAGTGCCAAGTCTTTAATCAAAGCCTGTAGTGGCAAAATTCCTCCTGGCCTACCCAGTGCCACCAGAGGGAAAGAGACTGGACTGTTCTGGCATGACTTCCCTTTGACACAGGGATGCATGGGACAGGGGAGGATGTTCTTCAGGTAGCAGAAGAGCAGGCTGCCCTGAAAGAAGGACTGGGAGAAGCAGTGCACCCCCAAGTGTGTGCACACGTTGCACCCCCACTCTCAGCACACTGCTTGTGGGGAAGAGAAGGAGGAGGAGGGCTAGCAAGATGTGAGGAGGAAGGACTCTTCTCCCACGCACTGTATAGCCACTCCAACCATCCCATCTGCTGTAACCATAGCCCACTCTGAAGGGCAGAACTGGTGCACTGCAGACTCTGTATGTGTGTTACTGCTGCTCCACGTTCCCATCAAGCTTAGACTAGACTCTGCCTGCTGGATCCAAACCTCTCTCCATCCCTCTCAGAGGAACTTCTCCCTTTACCATACTGGACTCCACAATCATACTTGAAATGGGACTTGAGTCAGAGTGGTATATTTATAGATCTATATTTTACTTGCATCAAATAATGGTGAAACATTGCACAAAACAAATGGGATCTATATATGTATGTGTGTGTGTGTGTGTGAACAAGAGAGTGAGAGAGAGATTGTTTTTTAGGGGATAGACTAGAGATAAAATGAATAGGAGGGAGGCAGGTGACAATGCAGGGGTTGAGGAGGGGGAAATCCTCCTTTCCCTGCAGCTTCCCTGTGACCTCCTCCTGCCCTGACCAATTTTTCTTTGTTGCTAATAATATTTTCTATATCTTGTGTTGTGGGGCTGATGATGACCTTGCCCATCCTTTCCTTTTTGTTTTCATTTATAAGGCAGAAATTCTGGATTCATCTCAACCCTAGACAAGGGACTGCTATGTTTAGAAATCCACCCAGGAAAGGAAAAGACAGGAAAGGGGAGAAAAGAGAGGTGCTGAGAAACATGAAGGCTGGCTGCTATGGGGAGTCCCACTGGAAAGTAAATGCTGTGCTTGGTAGGACAAGGACCTGTCCTCTTATATGCAAAGTAGAGTAACAGGGTTACCAGGGAAATGCCCTCTTTATACCACTGCTTGCAAACAGGCTCTTACTCTGTTCCCTAGCACACCTGGAGAACAGGCTGCCCTAGTGTGACTGCGCTGCCGCGCTGTCCACAGGCACTCTAGGGAACATGGTACCCAGTGTGTTCAGAAACGAAGCTCTCCTGTGGGATGCTGGATACAGAATGAGACCCAGAGCTCCTTGTGTGCCCAGGCAGTGGGTTCCGCTGGTGTGTGGGGACAGGGGCTCCCACTCTCCCTGCAGGCATGGGGGAATCCCCCTGAATGCAACCTTTGCTGCAGGCAGGTGTACCAATGTCGTATGCAGGTGCCTGCCCTCAGGAAAAGATCTTCTGGGGAAGGTGGGTCCAACACATGCCACGGCAATGTAGGGGCTGGCAGGACCACCAGAAACATCCCTTCTGCTCCCCCAGCTCCCCTTCCCCACACACCCACCTTGGGTACAAAGGCAGGTACACTTCTTGCAGGGAACAGATGGCACGTATAGTTTCTTTTACTTTTTGTTACTGTTTGAGGGAGAGCAACAAGATTTTCTAAAATGATTGAATGGAGGTTTCTTTGGCATGAGACAGAAAATTTTTAAAGGTATATTATATTTCTGGCTTGTTGTTACAGAAGAATAATAAAGAATGTATTTTCCTATGCTGCTTCTTGTTTAAATTAGATATCTCATAGTAACCTTCCCTTTCTCCCCTAACCCCTGCAAAAGCAAACACTGCCAGGATACAGCCAGCCAAAAGAAAAAGCCCCTGAATTCCCACATACGTGTATCCTTGTCTGTACATAGCATTTGAACTTGGAATGAACATGCACATATACACACACATATACACTACATCAGCGTCAGTCCTAGGCAAGCATGTACCTGTAGTCGGGGTGAGGCTGTAGGACTAAAGACACAGTCAGCCAAGGTGAGACCCCAGGTCTAGAAACACACACACGCACACAGAGTGCTCCGGGGACACAGCCAGACAAGGGCGATTGTGTAACAAGGATAAGATACTGTGGCAATCAGCTCATTACATAAAAGTAGAAAGGGCCAAATTAATCCCTAGTGTAAGAATGCAGAAGCCAAAGGAGTTATATTCAGGTCAAATTTGATTCCAAAAGCTTCTTTTTTTTTTTTAATTAGAGCATAATGTTCAATAAAACTTACAGTAACAAACAGTGAGCTATGGGTTCCTACATCTCCAGATTCCTGACCCTCCTGAGCAAGGTTATTTTGAAATGAATGGAAATTGCTGTTTAATCCTATCGCACCCCTAAGTACACAAGCTGTCACCCCTAGAGCTAAAAGAGTCCCTCCACCAGCTGTTCACTGGCTGGGTCTATCACACAGAGCTAAGAAGTTTAAATTCCCCACTTCTCCACTTCCAGTGCTATGGATGCACAATTCACCACATACTCTTCCTGTGAGAAAAAGCTCATCTGGATGCATGTGGAACCACAAAAGATGTCAAACCCCACTGCAAGCAAACCCTTGTGCTACCATACTCACACTGTTATACTCAGCTACCCTGTTATACTGTCTGATCTTCGGAGAGAAACTGGAAACAGAACTCAGATACTCTTAATCTGATAACAGCTGAGGCATCTGTTCTGCTGAAAAGGTATGTGCTGCCAGAGAATCATCATCACTGTTTAACAGTATGGTGTTTAATCTAATTTTGCCATGTAGGTAGAGGAGCATACACAGATTCTACTACGCAGTTCATATAGTACCAGAAATGTAGAGGAGAAAAAAAGCAAAGCCACTCTCATCCAGTAACTCTAGGCTTTTTTAGTTCATGAATTATCTGGGAGCAGGCTTTGATTTTCTGCAATTTGATTAGCTTTCATTTGGCAAATGTATTTGCCCTGTATACCTATCTAGTCATGCACGCATATAACTCCATATATATAAACATGTAATTATGCATATGCATATATGATACATGTAAAATACATAAAATAGAATTCCTCCTCACTATCTTGTTCATCAACAGCTTGCTGTGCCAGCTTGAACAGTGTTTGCTAGTACTGACTGGAAGCACAGGTCAGAGGGTCAGCTTCTATCCTCTGATTAGATGAGTGCGAGTCCCAGCATGGGATTTCCGAGGACCAAAAAGCCTTCCCTCCCAGAATACCCAGCAATATAGACAAAACAATAAGCATTCCCTGATGACTACAGCTACAGAATGAAGTGAAAGCAAATAAAGATTTCCTGTGTCATTTTGGGGAGCTCCCCACATCAGTAACAGCCCTGGAAACCTGGGGACAGGGCAGCATTCTCACAGCTTTTCTCCCTTCTAGTGGGGAAGAAGCAACCAACAGGGGCTAAACCTCTCCTTCCCATGGTGTCACTGTGCTGCAACCAGGCAGAGGCCATGTGCAGGGCACCCGGAGCCAAGGAGAAAGCCAAGCGTGATGCTAAGAATAACTCTGCCTTGCATGGAGCTTCTGGGCCAGGACAACAATGTGCTGCTCTTTGCTTGGGGCTCCAAGTTGAGATTTGGCCCTTCACATTTGCTTTTTCTGTGTCCTAACTTGGGAATAAACTTGTTAGAACAGCTGCAGAAAATCAACTCATAAAGGGCACCAAATGATTGACAAATACAGGTATTTGATTTGAGAAAATATGCACAGACGATGCACTGAGATATTCACCCAGCTCTGCATAAAGCTCAAGGGAAATATCCAGAGTAACAACAATGCTTTGCATTTCTATAGTGCTTGCCTTTGGCAGCTCTCTGGGAGCTTGCAAACATTAATGAATTCACAGAGGCAGAGATTCAGAGAACATAAAGGCCAGAAGGGACTTTAGATCATCCAGTCTGACCTTCTGCATATCGCACGCTACTTGGGAAGTGTGCACAAAAGAACCACAAACATTATTTGAGGGTGGCAGCAAATGCCTTGCTGTGAAAGGCTTAAAGAGCTCAATCTGTTTAGCTTATGAAACAGAAAACAGAGAAGTTATCCTGCAGAAAGTCCAACAGTGTGCATTTAAATGCAGCTAAAGCGAATTTTCCAGAAAGGCACCTACCTTTGATTTGAAAACATTCAAGAGATGAAAAATCCTTTTTTCCCTTGGTACCTTACTACAATAACTATTCATGCTCACTGTTCAGCATTCATGCTTAGTATCTCATTTGGATCTGTCTGATTTCACTTTCCTGTCATAGGTTTTTGTTATGCTTCTCTCCCCTAGATTAAAAAAAAAACAAATGTTCGGTAATCAGCATCTCTCACTGTGAAGGTACTTTATACTCTAATCAAATAATATCTCTTCTTTTTGGTAAAATAAACAGATTGAGTTAATTAAATCTTTCACTGTAAAGCATTTCCTCACCTCTGGAGCAATACTGTTGCACTCTTTCCAGTTTTCCCAACTCCTTTTAAAAGTATGTTCCTCATCCATCAAAATCTGTGCTCTGTATTATAGACAGCACCTGACTCTTGGCATACAATAGTAAATATCACCTTTCCCTACACCTCCCCACCAGCTATGTCTCATAACACACTGGCTAAACTGTGTGAGTATTTTTCCTACTCTAAAGATGGAGACATATGGAAAACCTAGGGCAAAACCCTACAAGTCATTTTGAGGGAGCCAGATTGTGGGAAACTGGGTTGGTTCCCACTCATAACCATCTTTATAGTAGCCTAAGTTCACTGGATTTTCAGCAAGAGACTCCAGATGTATGCAGTTCTCAGCAAGAAAAATCTAGCCCTTTATTCAAACTGATGGTCCCCTTCTAGCCATCTCTACTTTCTAATCCACTCATGGTCTCAAATGGTTATTTTTCACATCCCTCCCACTGGACATAAATGTCTTTGATACATCAGTTTTTCTGTTTCTCTCCCACTTATTTTCATCCAACTGTGCCTGATCATCCCTTTTTCAGTGACTGCCTCTGACCAGCTGCTTTTCAGATTCTCCCTTCTCTGATCTCCTCAACTGTCACTTCTCAGCTGCCACAAAACAGGCCAGCCCCCATATCCCCATCTGCTTTTTAAAGGATTGTTTTCATAAGCAGGGGCTTCTCTGCTCACTCTTCTTTACTTTGCAAAACCCAAATCAATCAAGAGAAACCACCATGCTGTCAAACTCCGAGAGATGGGTTTGGGTCAGCCCTAATTCTGGTTTTTCAGGTGCTGTGCTGGGGCTTTCAGCTGCATTAACAAGCATATTTTTATACAGTCATGACTGAAATAATGGAGTGTGCGAATTATATGGCAAAAAGGCCCAGCCTTGTACCCAAAGGGAGCACGACGGTGAAGGGAGAGTGTCCTGAGTGACAGCCATGCAGCTTGCTTGCATTCTGGTTAGTTGTATTGTGGCACAGTGAGACAAGGGACTTCAGCTGTTCCCTGGGGATGGAGAAGGGACTGAAAGCTAGCAGAGTCTCATCTCTTTCTATTCAAGGCTACCACTTTCTTACAGATTTTTCAAGCTCCAGCTTAAATCCATTTGGCTTTTAACCTCAGATTCCAGATAAAGCTGCATTACCCTAATGGGTAGAAACCCTCTTCAAGTTTTGCACCCTAAATATTTTCATGGCCTATATATGCTACACTGGTAGCTGTGCGCTTTAGTTTGTTTCCTCCAAGATTGCTTTATTACAGCAATCCTATCCACTGAAGCCTTGCTTCCATATGGTTAAACAAGCTGGGTTCTCCCAGGGTCTTCTCATGGAGACAGGCTTCCCTTTCCTCTCATCATCTTTCTGTCCTGTCTCTACCTGTCTCAGCCTGTATTCCTCTGTCCAAAACTGTAACACAGACCAGAAGGAGAGGTCTCAGAGGGCTTTGGGCCGGAGCACAAACACATCCCCACTGGCATGTTCTATGGCATTTGCTTCACCCGCAATGGCATCACACCACCACTCACCATCATTTTCCTATCACCTAATACAGAAGTTCTCAGCATTTTTCTCCTCAGCTTTCTGTTTATCAACTCTATCCTAACAAGCTAAAAACCCCCATTCCTTAATTTGAGAGACAGATCTTAAGAGCACACATGTTTGCGAGCCAAAGGCTAGTGAAGAACTGGGTGGAACACAGCAGGATGTAGCTGAGACGTGGTCAGAGCTGTTGGGAACCTCTGGATCTAACCAGCTGCCTTTCAGCAGGGATCTCAGGACTGAACTTGGCAGACAAAGGTTCCCTGAATTTTATGTGGGCATCAGGGGGCAATGCAGTCTACACTGAGGATCTTCACTGAGACTTGGCAAAATAGGCCAAACAGTTTCCAGAAGACAAGGGTTGCCCCTAGTCCTGCTTGCTGTGCTCTCCTCCAGACCTCACAGTGTTCCCAGCTTACAGATTTCTAATATTAGTTCTCAAGCATATGACCTTGTCTGTCGTGCTACTGAAATTCATTCTGTTTCTGGTACTCCTGCCAAGGTCAAATAAGGCTTTCTCTGTGAAATCCTGGTCCTTCCCTGTACTAGTGATGCCTTCTAGTGTTGAATCATCAGGATACCTCCTCACTACACATCACTATCTGTGCCAGGGACACAGGTTAATGTTAGCAGACTAGTCCCATGGCTGACCATGGGGGAGTGCTACAAGTAACCTTTTGCTAGACATCTTGCTGTTGCCATCATCCCAGGCTGACTTCTGCCTCCTTGTCCCTTATAACTCCTCTGCCTTTCCTGATCTGCTCCAATTCAACCTATCATTTCTTACGTGGCAAGTGCTTTACTGAAATACAGAGATGAGACCTTTGAAATTTCTCTTCCTTCTAGGAAAACAACCATCTGAAAGGAAGCTACTGGGTTAGTCTGGTATGACCTAGCATTGATAAACTCATATTGCCTGACTCCCTTTCCCCTAACCGCTTGATAGGAATTATACTTTCCCTCAAGATCTCCTCTAAAGCACTACAAACATTACAGAGGTCACACTTACAGGTCTGAGACTGACAAACTCATTTCTCCCTCTTCCTTAACCCCAGCTGCTGAATTTTCACTTTTCCAGCCTGCATGGAATCACCAGTCTGTGGGCAGAGTTGAAAGAAATCCTTGCTCTAAGCCTATGTTTCCGTGTGCCAGCTCTGCCAGAGCGCGAGAGCACCCAGGCCCAGCACTGTGTGTGCTAAGGAGCTTGAGCTGCTTATTCCCGGTAGTCAGCTTGTCACTTTCCCAAGGACGGTACTGCTGTCCTTATCAATAACTTGGGCACAGAGTCCTCTCTGGTTTTGGTTCAGACGATAGACTCCTCAATGTTGACTTCAGTTCTCAGTGAAGTGTTCCCACTTCTCAGTCTCTATTTTTTTTTTAATAGCTGAAGAATCTTTTGTTGTTTGTTTTAATCTCCTTTGCAAGGCCTAACTCAGCTTGATTTGTAAGCAATCCTCACTTCATCCCTATGTTTCCTGACCTCTAAAACACAGCTTTCTTTGCTGTCCTTTTTCCATTCCAAGTAGGCTCTCTGCAGAGCCAGCTTAAGCAGCCTAAGCAGTTGCCTGAGGTGGCAGACAGGGAGGGCAACAGGATCAGGCATTGCCATTTACAGAATCATAGAATGGTTTGGGTTGGAAAGGACCTTAAAGATCATCGAGTTCCAACCCCCCTGCCATGGGCAGGGACACCCTCCACTAGCCCAGGTTGCTCAAAGCCTCATCCAGCCTGGCCTTGAACCCCTCCAGGGCTGGGGCATCCACAGCTTCCCTGGGCAACTTGTTCCAGCGCCTCACCACCCTCATAGTAAAAAAATTCTTCCTAATATCTAATCTAAATTAAATTTACTGACTCCTCCCAGAAATGTGGGTTTCACACTAGCTTCAAAAGCCGAACTGCTTCCTCCCCACACTCTAGACTTTGCACTGCTACCTGTGAAAGCAGTGTCAACATCCAGCAGCAGCCCACCCCTCCACTTACCCTGGGGTCCATACCATGCCTTCCACTCTCTCCTCTCTTTCCACACCCTCCGTGCCTCACAACCCAACACTGGGCCCATACCCACTGCAAACCACTCTGCATTCAGCACCTCTCCAGTCCCTGGAGAGCCATGATGATTTGCTGATAGTCCTCATACAGAGGAAGCATAGGGAGAAAAAAGGAGAATGGCTAGCACTACAGCCTCTGCACAGTATGGATGGTGAGAGCAGTGTGAGAGCATCAGGGAGGAACAGGAAATATTTCTGGGACTATTAATGTGATAAAGCTCTACATAAACTGGTCTGGCCTCATAGGTGACTGCTTTGAGCAGAAGGGTGACTAGAGACCTCCTGAGTTACCTTCCAACCAGAATTATCCTATGGTCCTATGAGTGGAGCTTCTGTATTGCAGTGAGGGGAAAAAAAACAAGAGAAGAAAGAGGTCTTGAGAGGGGAAAGAACATAGCCTTATGATGAGGAGATCTGTGCCTTAGGTGGATAGGTAGGGCAGGAGAAGAGGAACTCAGGAGGGAAACAGACGGAGTTTGATGTATCTTAGGAGCAGACTGGAGCTGTCCTCAGATCTGCTAAGTTTCTGTGGTTCTCACCGTGCAAAACTTGTCTGATTGTGCCTTAGCTGAATTTAAGACAAACCATCTCACAAGACACTTCCCTATAACCTCCTCTGCTGTATTTACCACCTTCATCCCTACATCTACGGAATGCTTCTGTGATCCCTTTCAGCATTTTCCGACATGACTTTGCTCCTCTGATGAACTATAGGTCCTAATACAGCCCATGACATCAATCATACAAGTGCTAAAGCTGTGGCCCTTGCATGGACAACACCACTTTACTCCATGTACTTTAGATACACAGACAGGGGCTGTTGTGGGGGCATGAGTAAGGTAATGTGCTGGTGTTGCATTCACAGAGAGATTTAGGTTTGCATCCTACTTGGTGTTAATGCCACTTGCTCAGCAGTCTGTGGAGCTCCACACAGCTCCGAATGGAAGGTCCTGGCCCATTCGTTCCCCTTGCAGTTTGAGAGTCCCCCTGATTACTCAGAGCATATTGACAGACTCTACACACCGGGTACGCTTCCATGTCCACACAGATTACTCATGTACACACCTGTGTGCACACAGAAAACACGTGTGAGTATTCACCCTCTCTACAGACAGGAATAAGCGCAAATCGCTCTGTGCATACAGGCAGACAGGTATCACGGCCACACAGCGTGCTGTAGAGAAACCATTTGTGTATGCAAATACACTCACATATGCACAAATCCCCTCACACATCATGCATCTACACACACTCTGCATGCAATGTGCTCCCATGGGCCCATACAGGTCCCTGCTGATGCGGGCTAGGTAGGAGTTAATGTAAGAGAGCCTGGGAAGGAAATTAAAATTTAAAAAAAAACCAACCCAAAAAGTTGAAAGCCCAGCACATGATTCTTCTCCTATCACATCTGTGAATCCTGGAGCGCGAGAGTAATTGTCTGCAATGAGTCAGACCAAAAGGCACAAGGAAATGGTTGCCATGACAACCTGTGCACTGCTCTAATTCTGCTCAGAATTAAAATGATATCAAGTAATTTGCAAGCAAAGGGAACACAGCAAAGGCGCTGGTGCCAATCTAAAAAATCCGACTATATGCAAGCCTCTCCTGAGCCAGTGTCAAGGGCTCTTTTGCCTTCAAGCGTGACAACCATGGCAATCAGAGAAGCTACAAAGGCAGCAGTGATGGATAACCTTAGGCTAGAAGATTTTCACTATGCACAGGCAAGAACAGCCTCCTGGGCTGAAGCTCCAGCCTGGAATAGGCTCCAGTGCTGAGGATGTCCTGAAGAAATTCCTCACCACACCCCACAAGAGGAATCCCATTGCTCACAAGTTGTTATGGTGTCCCATTGAGAAAATACCCTGGAAGAGCTGGTGAGGGCAGGGTCTGGGCACAGGCACCCGCTCGCTCACACTGGGGGCTCTGTGGTGGGTGAAGCGATGCCCACATGGGCTGAGGAAAGGAGGGCTGATTCACTTCATGGTTTTTTTTTGCTGGTAAGTAGTGCAGCATGCAAACTCCGACACTCAGCTGAGGCTACAAGGAAGTAATTATTGGGTATTGTCTTTGCTTTTCCCTCAGCCAAGGGCTCACCCGAAGGTCATAGGCAATGTCCACACACAGGGAGGAGGCATGATCCCTGTGCTGAAGATCTTACAGCCTACGCAGACAGCAGATACACCATGGAAGAAAAGGAAATTGCAGATGTCCAGCCAGGGAGGGCAGAACACTATAGAAGATATCTCATATACCTATTTTTAGCATTATTTTGAGAATAAAGTGAATGTATTTGACCCCCTTGTCACCAGTTACTGTCTATGCAAGGAGGCACCTCTATGTAGCTTTATAGGCAGGTGCTTGTTTTTTCTGCCTGTTCATTGACTTGGCTGGAGGATAACCAGCTCTGAACATGGAAGCATGTGGCCCCAGCACTGATACCAAACCTTTGTGAAAGGCAGTTTATAAGATCAGAGCCAGTGCAAAGTAAGGCAACCACCTCCCTTTTGTCTGGCCCATAGAACAGCCCCAGAAACACCCCAAAAAAACAATCTGTACGCTTACAGGTCTCCCCAACAAGGCTCAGCATGTAAAGTAGAATTCAATGGATGGCAGGCAGGTGGATGGATGTATGAGGGATGCAAGAGCCACTGGTTTTGGCACACCAATAGCATCATGTAATGGAGTACTGGCTCAACCCTTAGGCCAGCCAAGTGTGTACCAACTGAAAACAGCCCCCAGACAGATGTCCTGAGAGGTAGAGAAAGCATGACTGCTGTTAGTACTAAAATCATCAGCGTTTCTGCCCTACCGAGTGCCCCTAACATGTTCTATGGCCAAGCTCCATGTCATGGTTCCTTCAGATGTCTCCCATTTTGTCAGATCAAAGGGATGCCTGAGAAACTACTTGGTCTTCAGGGATTGCCAGGAGGGAACGGCATCAGGAAGAAACCAGACATAGCAGGTGATGGGTTGAAAATGAGTTGAGTCTTCCTTCTTTCTACCTGTGCTACATCCCCTGGATGCAGGGGAGACCATAATTTCCATAAAGGCACTCAGGTGATGCCTTGGGAACTCACAGAAAGAAGTCCCTGCACTGGGACAATGTTGGCACAACCTCCAGCATTAAAAGAGGGACAGCATTCCTTCTGAATACCTCAGCACACATTCCAGACATCAGCTGCTCTCAGGTTTTGTATGGGTAATGCTATGCTGGTTTCCAAGCCCGTCTAGTGAAATAATTTTGTTTCTCAAACTTGGATGCAGTTATTCCCATGTGAAAGGCGCTTATGCTATTATAGCTTATTTTCATGCATTTTCGCAGCTTCCACAGGTGCAACTCTCACTTTTTAGAAAGGAAGTTGAAATGTTTTATCTACCCAAGCAACAAAACTGCAGGAATACAGAATTGTGTGTAAATTAGTTTGAAAAGATGCCACAGCAACAGCACTGCTGAAAAAGCCACCTGCACCTCCTCTCTTTGCTTGCTGGTAACAGACAGCAGGTAACCAAAATTGGGGATGAAGGAAGAGGATGGAGAGACATCAAACTGGCCCGTAATTGCCTTTCAAATGAAGAACTTCTGACAGACTGATAGAGGTTGGATTTCAACTAGTGGTATAATGGTAAAATTACTTCCCATTACCTATTTTTCAAACTGATTGATTCCAAATAATTTTGGGAAAAAAACTAAGCTTTTTTTTTTGAAAATCTGCTCCTGCTGTGAGTACAGAGCTCTTCTGAAAATACTAGCCTTAATAACTCAGTGTCCCAAAAACCTCTGTAAAATAGGAACAATATTCCTCTCCTCTCACCCTTCTTTGAGCTTGCTTAGGACTCTCCCCAAATACATCTGTATATGCTGTTGTCATGATGGGATAACGATTTCACTGCAGATAAGAACTAACTGTAGCTTTCAATACAGAGAGAGGTATTCCATAAAATCCACCTGCATCTCCCACAAGCCCATCTGGATCTGTTTTACTGGGCACCACAGAGCCTATGCATGCCCCATGGTTTGCTGGTATTGGCTGTCTCGTGTCCCTGAGACACGACAACCATGGTAAGGAACCTAATGGAAAGAAAATTCCTACCTGCCCCTCTTGGGAGTGGCAGCCAGCTGACAACCGCATGTCTCGAACAGTGAGAAGGTCAGGCAATGAAAGAGACGTCATACACCGTGACAACTAAACTCCTGCGCAAATTCCGTCAGTTTCACTGGGGCTTTAAATCACTAAAAGCTTCTGTCAGCAGCTACATGTGATTTCTGCAGCGCACCCCTGAGGACCAGAAAGCCCCAGGCTACTGACTCATGGGAGGGAGCAGATGACAGTACTATCTGGGGCAGGTCTTGGCTTGGGGAGAATGCCATTATGATTCCTTATTTTTCATTTCCAACAAAGTTAGTGTGCATGAAAGGTACTGGACTGACATCCCAGGAGAATAGCTGCCTTTAATTAATTATAATTAATCTTCCAAGCATTGCTTAATGTTTGCAGAATGCTTTGAAGTGCCAAAGCACAATATAGCAAGTAGATACACTACTAATTCAAAGAAACAGGTATAGCCAAGCCAGGGGTAGGTTTGCCTGTGTGGCTTCTCACCAAAGAGACCACACCAACTCAGCTTGCACAAGTGCATCCTGCCTCAGCTCCACCATGTCCTCCAAGAGACCTGCGGGTATCGTGAACCTCTGCATGTCCCCTTGTGGCCCTGGGGGAAGGAGAGAGATGGGCAAAAAGAGGAGAGGGCAGGGCAGAAGACACTGCTTTTCTCTCCTGAATTCGGCCACCTCCCCACCTGTCCTTGTGTGGAGCAGCATCTTTAACATTGAGAGGAGCATCTCAGGCTGCCCCCCAGAGCTGTTCTAGAATTCCCTACTGAGCTAAGTCAGATCGAAACAGGAGGAAGGAGGTCCTTGTAGCCCCGCTCCATCTCTACTCTCATCTCTTCAACCTGGCTGCTCTCTAACCCAGCTGACTGCTACCTCTCACCCTGACAGCATCCAGGCCTGCACCGTCTTCCTGGACAATTGATTTTGCCAGTTTGCCTTTCTCTGCCTTGGCTGGGGACTGCCATTCAGCTGCCAGAAGAAAAGGGGCCCAACGCTCCCTGTCACTGGCCTTCTCCTTGTGGGGACACTGGGGGTGCTCCCTCCCCACAGGCATGACTGTGAATCCTAGAGCTTAATTCTTCACTGCATGCATAGCAAACATTTCAGAGTGCCTACAAATCCTCCCCAAGCACCATCAAGTCAAACAAGTGACAGTAATGATCAATGGCAGAATGACAGACCAGTTCATACCACTTGCACTTTTATAGAGGAACTTAAAAAGTCTCTGTTGTTCCCCTTTTACAGAATTGTGACTGCATTTATCCAGAAACTAGAAGCCTACCCAGATATTCAGCTTTCTGGGAACCAGCGCTGGGTACCAAATTTCTAGTAGTATCCTAACTCTAAATGAATACGGTATCAATCCTACTGAGGGCTGATGCCGTCAGAATAACAATAACAATAACAACAACCTGCATCCCATTCTGCTCTGATTGCCTCTTGCTGTATCTCCACTCACTCCTTCCTTCCCGTCTCTCCCATACCCAGGATGGTATTGCAGCACTGCCCAGCATCACTTGTGCTGCAGCCTCCGCTGTGGGGTAAAGTGTCCTAGAATCATGTCCTAGCCACTCAGGATGATTATATTAGTGTGAGGGGAAATGAAGACAGATCTACATACTTTACTTTATCCTCAAGATCAAATAGTATATCAAACAGTAGAACCTACTTAATATGAACTTTACTGAAACCATCTCTATTTCACAGGGTTCTCTGGACAGACTCCATAATAATTTTCTGGCTTTGGGCTTGAAATGGTGGTATACTAGTGAAAAGTGTTATTTCAAAACTCCCCTGATTCAGCTTATAAGTACTTCCTCAATGCCCAGGTGATACTTAAGGAGTACAACTCTTAACTGGAATTCAATGAAAGCCTGGAAATTAAGGAATGCTTCATCAGATGAAGTTAAACTGACATAGTTTAACTGACTAGTAGTATTGAAGACCATTCATTGCATCCTACCCAGCCTAGGCAAAAGCAACGTCTGACTCTGTGATCTGAAGGTATTTGCTATATGGCCTTCTCTCTACTGGATCCTCCTATAACCAAGTCATGGTTTGGTACCTATTCTACTACAGGACTTTATTAACACTAACCGTCCTTTCACAAGCAGCTTTGCATCTTGACATATTTCTGGTGATAATTATTCCATTACCTGTTCCGTCAACCTCTTCCCTTAGTTAATGCTTCCAGGTCTGAAAAAACCCCACTGAGCTACACCTTCTCTCACCCCAATACTCCTACACAGAGTGTTTAAGTTGGATATGACGCCAGCAGTGTTGATTAATGTTGCTTTGTTTCATTAAATGGCTGCTCTGTTTCACTTCTGAGTTTACTGTACTTCTGTAAAGGCTGAAGAAATTGCTGCAGAAAATGGTAAAGCTTCAAAATCTTTGGTGTTCTGTTGGAAAGAATGTGTTTTACAAATTTACCAAAAGTAGAGACAGTGTCTAGTGAAGGTCTTCCAAAAGGGGCTTAAGGGTCAGATACAAGGATAGGTTTGGCAATCTATATGTCCGAGTTGGAAATCTAGCAACAAGCCCATTCCACCAACAAAAGTTATTCTTCAGCTGAGATAACAACAGAGATGCACGAATGTGCTGTTTTCCAAAAACCAAAAGCGTCTCCTGCAAACAGTTCAAAACCTGCATGGACTCCTCAACCTACTCATGCTCCAGAGAAATGGTCTCAATCCACAAATTCACCAGCATTGAAGACAGGAAGCTTCCATTCAAACAGCCAGTTTCCCTTTCAAAAACCCATCAGCCATACAGTACCTGTTCTAACATTCTCTGCTTAGCCTAGTTTTCAACATCACAAGCTATTGTGGTGCCTGCCATTTCCTTCGAATGACAAGCTAAGAGCTCTCAGCTCCCACTCTCAATATAAGATGCAACTATTTCATTCAAGAGAAAAAGAGAAACCAGAATGTCCTACCTGCAGCAATACCCATCTTCCCGTCCACAGACACGGCCACAGCTGTGCTCACTGTGACCACTTTTGGTAGGCCACCTCCCTCTGTCAAGACACAAACACAGCAGGGTTGGTTAGCTTACCACCAGAGAGGAGAAAAACGCAGCGGAAGCAGCTTGCTCACACAGTTTCACATCCAGGCCAGCATGTACACACTGGACACCCTGTGTGTTGTACACAAGACACATAAGCAGCCTAAGGGGCTATAAGTAGGCTTTTTTATATTCTTCTAGATAATGTCCCATGATAAAAGCAGTACCCTCAGTGTAAAATGTAAAGGACTGCCTCCTCAATTTTGGACATGTAGTGCTCCTCTTAGGCCAGAAATCTGCTCTGCTTCATGCACCAGCTGAACACTGTAGACAGAGGAGAAGCAGCACAGGTAATTCTGACACCGACTGTCGCACAGCAAAGGCCAGGCTTACCCCAGGCTCTTAGCTCTGTTACACACAGCACTTCCAGGGTGCACTCAATTTTGGAAATAAAGTGTTCTGGGACTTTACTGCCTAAACTCTGTTATGATCCAGGGTCTCCTAATTATCCTTTAGCTGCCGCTTTAAACATCCCGCAGGTCCTGTGTCACATCGGCCAGCCCTGTACAGAACTCTTAGCTCCCACAGGGCATTTAAAAGAGTATGGTTGGGTAGGTTCAAGCAACTGAACCCCACCTCCCCTGTCTTTGTTAGTGCAGTTGTTTCAGCCTGCAATTGTCCATGCGACAGATTCAATTTCTGTATTTTTTTTTAAAGCTATTAGATTAGCTTCAGCTGAGGCACCTCTTTTGGAACTGCCAGGGGACAGTTTGAAGGTCAGCATGATCGATTTAGCCTGCAACTGATTCAATCCTTGTGTGCTTTACCGAAATCTCTTGCTCAGACAGATGGTGCAAGGATTCTTTCCTTTCCAAGAGCTCCAGCATTTGTTCCTGCTTTCCATTTCTGCCGTCATCATTCTAGGTGGTACCCAGTGTGTCCAGAGCATGATTCAGTGTCTACCACAGTTTAGCCTGGAGTCTCTCACTCTTTTTTTTTTTGTCTGAAGCCAGATTAACTTGCTCAAGGATGTCAGAAATAGTAAAGTCCTTGTGAAACAAATAGCCAACTTATGCTCACATGCATAAAAAAAAAATCAGCATCAGCTGCTTGTCTTCTGTCTTTATCCATGGAAAACTACCTATGACTTTTAAAAAAGCCACATCAAGCCACAACCCCAAAGTTTATCCAGCAGTGACTACTGTGGTCTGGGTAATGGCTGTCCTAGGAAGCAACACAGGGTGCCACTGCGTGGTTTTCTACCCGAGGCTCTGTTCTGAAGAGCAAATGCTGGGACATGCAGGGGGGTAAAAGGTTCCTCCTGCCATGCCTCCCCCTATCTCCACACTTGCCTTTTAAGTGAGATATAAGGGTGCTGGGCAGAGTGAGGCTGTTGTGGAAGGTTTCAAGTATTTTCTCCTTCCATCCCTCTCCATTTATATCCTGGTTCATCTCTTGCCTCCCAGTCTGGTTTTCTGCTCTTTGCTACTTGCTTTCCCACCCACCAGCTTCCCACCACTGTGCCACAAAAAGCTTTAACAGCTAAAGCACTGAGCTCTGTGACAGAAATGGTGAGCTAGGGGCCAGGGAGGAGCACAGAGGGGATTTCTGCCTTCTGTGTGTAGGAGTCTCATGTGAGTACTTTGTTGTGATTGTTTCCTTCTAGGCTCTTCTGCTCTCTTCCAGCCTTTGAGGCGGTCCTGGCTGGCCCTGCAAACTCACAGGACCCAACACCCTAAGCAAGAGACCCTGAAAAGCCACGCCTTGTTTCCTCTTGTGTTTCAGCTCCTCAGCTGGGCAAGAGATGCCACATTCTAGTGGTATGATGGGAGGGACACAGGGCACCAGTGACACACCCTCAGGCAGAGGAAGCTATGGAAAAGCCTTCCCTCCTTTTCCTCCACCATCTTCCATAACAAACTCATTCCTTCCTGTCATGGACAGTGGTGATGGAAAATATGATGGCCTCTAAACTTAGTCTTCCCGACTGAGTGCTTGCTGGTCTGTCATCAGTCCTGGCTGTTCCTGCCGTTCAGTACAGCTGATGATGTTCTCTCCCAGGCCTGGTCACACCTATGTGTCTCATTCCTTCTGCAATACCCTTCCTGCTTATGTGGTCCCCCACCTCCCGCCTCCTTAAATCCTTCGGTCTACCCAGGCCCTGTGTTTCCACATGTCCTTTACCTCCTCTGCAGCCGGAGGTTACACAGCCCTGACTGCCTTCCCCACAGCTTGGAGCTTTGTCTTTCTCCTGTGTTCAGTATCTTGGCTGTGACCCCCTCTTCCTCTACGCTGGTGCAAAGATAACGCCAAGAGGCCAGGTCCCAGCACTTCCCACTAGGCGAGAGGTGGCAATAAAGGGATCAGGACAAGTGTAGCGTGGGATGCGAGGTGTGAAAGGTTTTCTCTCCCCTTCTCTGCTCTGGTGTTCAGGCTGGGGTTACCTGAATCATCTTCTGAGACAATGCTGTAGATGAAGCTCCCAGGGGGATGCTCAGCCGCCCGGCGGTACCACAGAGGGAAGTGGTCCATGGTGAAGATACTTTCCTTGTCCTTCCGTGTCAGAAATTTCCTGCCGGGAGAAAACCCAGGGTGGCTTTTGGACACGGTGGGAAGGAGCGGCAGCCCTCCTCGGGGCACTGCTGCGGGACCCCCGGGGCTGGGCACATCGCCTGGGGCTTCCCCTGCCACGGAGGGATCCCGGGAACCGCCGGGTGACCGAAACACGCCCGTGCAAGGGTCTGCGGGCATCCGGGACGAGGCTTCCCTCGCACCACCGCCCTGTGCCTCGCATCCCCCAGCGGGTGTGGGTCAGCGAACCGACCCCAGGGTGGGATCGGCGCTCCCAGCTGCGCCAGGGCCGCTGACAGCCAGAAGTCACCCACTTGCCCCGGGCACAACCGCCGTCATTTTATATCAGCGCCCGGGGTGTCAGCGCCCGCACCCCACCCCGCTCCCCGCCGCGCTGGGGCCGGCGCCGCTGCCGGCCGTCCGCCAGGTGGCGCTGTTGCCCAGGCCGAGGCCCTCGGCGCCGCTGCCGCCGGCCCCCGAATGCAGGGGAGGGGAAGCCGGGGGCCGGCAGGGTGCTGCCGGGGGCTGGGCGGTGGCTGCTGGGGCTCAGTGCCTGGGGAGGAGAGAGGGAGGACCTCACCCTCCTGCACCTGCCCCGCGGGAGGCCAGGCGGGTTATACCCTGAGGAGAGGGGCAGGGCAAGGCCTGAGGAGGTGGGCGAGGGAAGCAGAGCTGGTGTGTGGGCGGTCAAAATCTGTTAAGTACTGCGGGGGAATGGGGAGCAGGTGAGGAAAGGGAATTAGAGAGTCTCCAATAACAAAACCAAACCCCCAAAACAGCCCCACCCCAAGCAGACAAAGAAAACCCTCCCACAAAACCAAACTGAAGGTCATGCTGCTGTGGCTTCATACTGAACTTCTAGACATGGACAGAAGTACTTGAGGAAGCGCATGGGTCCCGAGGGCATGGCACAACAGTCGGAGAGGAGAGGAGAGGAGAGGAGAGGAGAGGAGAGGCGATGTGAAATCGGGTCATTAGCTTCCCTGGAGGTCCCTGCCTCTTGCCTGACAAATCCCCTTTGTTTTCAGGCTCTTGTTTTGCTGTGTATTTTTGACATTGCCATGATTACTCATTTATATGGTTCCTTCCTTTTGAGGGATTCCAGAAGTGCCTCTCGTGTGATGCGGCTGTTTAAAACCACTGACCGATGCTCCTGATGAGCCGTGTGGGGTAGGGAACCAACCTGTCAGCCTCCTATAGCACACGTTGTTTCCTCCCTTGTCACCAGAGCCTGGCTACTCTGACTTATCCAGGCTGCCCCAAAAACATGAAGAGCGTGGCCGACAGGGTCACCTTTCAAGCACAGCTGAGCTCTCTGCCTTGAATGTACAGCTCATGTTTGGGGAACTCGGAGACAGTGGAACAGCTGCCGAAAAGCTAAGGACCACCGCTGACACCTTCCCTTTCTGTCCATCTTCTGGTGGTGCCTCTGTGACCTGCCCTTTGTTATAGCAGCATGCGCCAGCCTGCGTATTCAAAATGCAACAAAAATGCAAACTATGCCTTCCATGTCAAAACCCTCCACTGAACACACAATTTTGCCTTAAGGAAGACAACAAGAGAATGAATCGTATGTGACAGATGTCAGTCACATCACTTAATGCCTCACTGAAAGGTACTGGGATACTACTGCGATGTGGGCAATGTAAAAGGCAGAACAGAATGAACCTGGAAGAGGAATTGAGACAGAAAGATCAAGCCTAGTCAAGCTGGAATGTCAGCGGAGCACTGGAGTGCAGAGCCTCTGCACTGCAAAATAGTCCTGGGGGTATATAGTAACTGTGGACATTTTCTCTGTTAGCTGACTGAAGTCAGAGAACGATTGAAAGCTTTCATTGAAATTAATGCACTTTGGGACCGTATTTCAAGAAAAACTCAAAAGCACTAGAGAAAGACAAAGGACCCTTACCCTGACTCTGTAGATTAGCACCTATGCCATCAAGGTGGTGTTCCTTTCCTTTCTTTTTCTGTCTCCCAAAATAAATTTATAAGGCTGGTGGTTATTTCATACTGGCCCTTCAGAGACACTGAGAGAAACTCTTTATTATGCAGTTTAGGGACTTACTTGTTGGAAATTTTCTCAGAGCCCACGTATAGGGCACTCCTCATGAGTCCAGCCCGAGTGCCCAGAAACGCCATCTCAACACCTGCCTCAGTCTCCCTGTAGAACAGAATGCACAAGCAGAAGCAAACAGTTCTCAGAAGAATGGCCATCTCCCTGCCACAGGGTGAGGGTCTTCCAAACTAGAAGCCACACCTGGAGAAGCGGTCCCAAGTTCATTTGCAATATAACCCATTTACAGCAAGAGTGACACTGGCTCATCCTTTCTAATGTCAACAGGTTGTTACTGGCTAACAACTGTCAGGCTTAGACCTGTGCCTAGATTCACACCTTTGAAATTTGCTAATTTGGGTCTCTTCTAAGCAGACCATAAGCTCCTCTTCCCCTGCTAGCCCTGCTCCAGTCTACCCCCATGAGGCTGAAGTGGGGCAGAGGGACTGCAGAGAGAGAATGGCTGTCTCAGGCATGCAGGGGATGGGCGGGGTAGCAGACTGACTCTGAAGCAGTGGATTGATTTGGGTGCATCTTGCTGGGGGTATCTAGGGCACAGATGGGACAGCTACATGGTTCAGAGCCTGCTGCAGCATTGTGGTCTTAAAGTGAGGAGTGTGTTGGTGTAGTTATTTAAAGGTGTGCTGACAATTAGCATGATTGCTGCTTGCTCAAGCTCTGTAAGTGGTAGTGATACTGGTAACTGAAACGGGGACAGGAGTCCCGTGGCTACACATCTGTGTAAGTAGCCTGTTACCTGCTGAAAGTAGATCTGTGTGACATGATACTAGATACTACAAGTGACAGGTTCCTTGCTGAAAATAATAAAGTAGGAATTTGTTTACTGAAGCTAGCCTGTCCATTCCCTTCCTAAGGCTCCGTCTGAAGCCATCATCAACAGAGACAAGATCAAACTCCCTTTTCTTCTCTGCTGGAAAGGGAGAAAATTTCTTGTCACCTGGGATGGAACTTCTGCTACGGTCATATGGGAAGTTGAGCCAAACCACACTACTGCTGTTCAGAGGGATAACTGATGCATGGGGAAATAACTCCTAATAACTTTAAACTGAGATGGTCTCAGGTGCCCTGAGATATCAAACTCTGTCAACTAAAGAGGCAAGTGCAGTGCATCTGAGTTAGGTGCTTGTGATGAGTTAGCAAAGAACTGGCGCTGAACACCTCTTGCAGTGACACATCTAGATCACTGCGGTCCTCCAGTGATATTCAGACAGACTGACCACACTAAAGGGTCCCCTGAGAAGGCTCAGCGTGCTGGAGTACACTCCCAAGATACATACTCTGCGTTATTTATAAAGTTACTGAGCTATTTCTATCAACTTTTTGGGCTATTTCTAATGTTTCTTGTATGCTGTGCAAGGGTCTGTGACTGTTTTGGGCACTGTATAAGCCCATAGCATCTGGAGATATATCTGTGGTGTTTTACTCATATTTATTTCTCATATACTTACTTGGACATATTGAGGGCTAGAGTTGTCCAGTAGGCCTCCATGGGTGCAGTGACCACTGCATCAAATAGCACTTCCTGGACCAACTCCTCATCACCTGAGAAGGAGAGCAACAATCAGGAGAGAAAGACACGTCCCTCCTTAGATGTCTTAGGGAGTTACTTGTTACAGAGGATCTGCCTGGCCCTGGGCAGTGAAGCAACATGGCACAAAAAAGAGGCCTCCCCCAACAGGGCTGAGAACAGGACCTACCACTCTGGATGGCAGAGACCTCAAGAACAGATGTTACAGCTAATGAATGTTATTAATGAATGTTATTAAGTTATTCATCAGGCCTTCACTCCAACCTTCTCCTTGATTAAACAGGCTGTCCACAACCATTTCCTCAAATCTCTACTTTGGCCTTTCTCCTAGGTCCCCTGTAGAAGGACACCAGACAACCCATTCCACTCAATAAGGTTCTTCAAAGCCCCTAGTGACTTCTTCACAGCTTCTACTTTGTGTGTTCATTGGCTTCTCTGTTACCTTTTTGTCCTTCCTGTACATTTCACAAAATGCTGTCCTGTCCTGGTTTCCTGCAGATGCTCAAGTCAGTCTAGGCTACCAGTCTAGTCCAGCCTGGATTGAGACTGAGGGGTGTTTAGGAAGGTTTGAGTATGCCACGTGCTAAATGGCATGCTCGAAGATCCCATTTATTTGACCAGCTTCATTTCTGTATTACCCTGTGTACATTTTGTGCTGTGAGAATGTGATGACTATCGTATTGCAGGTGTGCCCCTTTCAGTGCTGTTCTAGATGGAGCCACCTGCTCCATTTCAGTGTTTCTACCTCCACTTACTGGGTTGAGGTCCCAGGTCTCCCCTAGTATTTGCTCTCCAGTTTCCTTTCTCCTTTCTTTGTCACAGTTGTCAGAATCTTTTCTCCATCCTTGCTGTCATTCAGACCTCAAAACCAGAGCTCACCAGCAGATCTTTCCCTCCCAAGGCCCCACATGTGTAGGATGTATCCAAATCCTATTTCTTTTTCCTACACAGCACTTCCAAATCTGCACATTTCTCCCCATCAGCTCTCCTGAAACTTTCCTCCTCCTCCCTGACCTATTCAACTCATACGTCTCCTCTTTTCAGCCTTCTCCAAAGACAGTCAGGAGGGGTCTGCTCGCATTGTGCAAGAGAGGAACAATTGTGGGATTACATTTGTTTTTAGTTTTAACAGAACCCCATCCTTGTGCCCAAGGTTTGTGCCCCTCAGGCTGGGCATTACATACAAATCTTGTGCTTTGCACAAGACATCCCTCTCAGTGCCTGGGACTCACATTCCAGGTCAGGCTCCTCTCCGGTGAGGAAACGGATCACAGCCTCCAGCTGGCTGAGCTTCCGGTGGTCCGGATCAATGTCGGTGATACAGTAAATCCTGGTGGGGAGGGGAGAAGAAGCCCACAAGGGCAAAGACAAACCACAGTCAAGCAAATGCTCCTAGAAAATAATAACTGCAAACAAAAATTCAGTGAGAAAGCTTGGGCTGCAAAGATTTTGCTGCTGCTGCGTGCTGTGCCCACTCAAAATCTCACAATGTGTCTGTAAGTCAAACTTTACCAATAAAATAAACAGCAATTGATCTGACTGCTGCACTTCGTAGGGCTGCTGTTGTGTTCTCCAGCATAAGCTCACAATGCAACGTAGCAGTCCCAATTCCCTCCAGCAGTTATCTGTATTATATGTTGTGTAAGATGTATGCCTGTGTCTGTATAAACAACAACAATGCAATGGGAAGGGCTGAAAAGCAGAGGGCCATGTGCAATGTAAGACCAGGCTGGGAGCAGAAAAAGCAAGAGACAGAGAAACAAAATGTGAGGTGAGGAATGATCTTGCAGTATGATATGGTGGCAACAAAAGCTGTCCCAAAGGGACCCAGCTGCAGGAGCCTCAGGACACAGTTTGGGGAGAAGTGGGAGAATGTATTACAAATGCTCTGTATCATAAAAGAAGCCAGTCTTCTAATCCCGCTTCCAATTTTGACCACTCGATTGTCAGGACAAGAGAGAGAAAGGGGTTATAAGAGAGAATTGCTGCTCATAAAGGGGCTGAAAGGAGTGGTTTATGAAAGAAGTCTAAGAGAAATGAATATGTAAAGTGTGGTAAGCTGATACCCCAAGTTAGGAGTGGGAGAAGGAGAAGTCACTGCTTGTGTCTCAAATGCGCTGCCTGTGAAACTTGACAGTATAATGAGAGGTGTGAAGGGCTGCAGGGCTTCTTGAATAGTTATTTTGGCTTTGATACAGGCTGGGTTCATGTGCCTGAGTGTAACTGAATGTTGGGTTCATGAAAATCCCAAACCTCACAGCAATAAATGGAAAGTGCCATGCTTCACCCTTTTTCATATCCAAACCAAGCAAAACCATAAATTATGCATGCTATTGAAACAGGGGTCATAAATCACCTCCGTATTCACTAGAAATTAGGTCTAGGCTCAGTTCAGAAGAATGCCAACCAAAAGTAAGCTAGGATGTAAAAAAGCATTTCAATCTCTTGCCAAGCTTGCAACAAAATTTCCTGACAGGTCTGACATACTGTAGGTTTTGTAGCACAATTCTGAGCAGCACGAGGAACAAAAAAAAAAGTCTTGAGTGCAGAAGACTGCAAATAAAGCTCAGGAGATGTTTCTTAAGAGGCGGATGTGCCAGGCCTTGGTGGGGTCTCCCAGAGGAAGAGGTGGAACTGAATTGCCTGGAGACAATCAGGTCTGTGCAGGTACGTCTGAACAACACTGCTTTTTTCTCTAGGCCACAGGGAGCAGTGAACTCAAGCCGAATTGCTGGGAACTTTGCCAGAATCTCATGACAAAGTCCTGTGTCATTGAAAGGATTTCCTCCACTTACCATTCATTTGCTAAAGACAAGTCTGGCTGGAGCAGGTCGTGCAAACCTGAAACCAGATAACACATAGTATTCAGTTAGGTAGGAGGCAGGCAGATAGCGGTTGTGAAGGAAAAGAGAAGCAGTGAAGTTCAGAGTAGCTACCTTGTCCCTTAGGACGGTGTGGCTGTTTCTAATTAACCTACCTTCTTCCACCGAAGTGTTCCCCAGCAGAATATACTCCCCGTGTCCCCTGGACAGCACAACACCCAGGCTGCAGGCAGGAAGGAAAACAGAGGGCTTGTCAGCAAGGAGAGGTGTAATCCCTAAGCGTGACACTGTGTTCCCTGCAATTACAACCCTTAAAGACATTAACTCCCTCCACAGCTATTAAAGAAAAGAACATCATCAAAAGAGGATTAAGTGAGATCCAATTTCAGCACAAGAGGCTAAGGAACCTGTCTGTAGAGCCATGAGACATTTTTGGTGACAATTCTTTTTTGGCCATCATCGTAGGTTCAGGTCAACAATAACATTTCTCAAATCTGTGCCAATTTCAAACCATTTCAGCTGGGGAAGCAACACAAAAAATTTTTGCTTGATTTCTTATGTGATGTTTTATAATTTTCAGTTTATAACGATGTTCTGTTTTGAGCCATACACCAGAGCATAAAACATATTCAGTGGAATGGAAAATTGAAGATGTCTCATTTCCCTGCTATGGAACAACAGGCTTCACCTCAGTTATAGCTTTTGGACTCTGAACTTCAGATAGATCATAACATTCCTTTTGAGTTGACCCCAAACAATATTTTAAAGGCTATAGGAACAAAGAAGTCAGTTATTCACACTGCTCTACTCATGAGTCATAGCCAATTTTATGAAGAAAAGGGACCAATTTGGTCTCCCGATGGCAGACTTCTGATACACCATTTTGGTGGCGCGTGAACCCTTGCTCACCTGAAGGGTGTGCCACTGATGTCTGTGAAGAAGTAATCGTTGGTGAGGAAGAGAACTCGTTTCTGGAATAAGAGCATAAATGAGAAAGTGAGAGACCAAGAGCATAGTGGTGATGGGGGCCTGGGATATATGTCCCCAAGGTTGAGCAAAAGCAGTTGATCATTACTAATATTTCACACCCTGCTGGGGCTGGCTGGAGGCAGGGATGAATGTGCAGTATTCAGCATCTTCAGCAACTTGTGTCTTTCAAGATCCAGGCAGACACTCTGTCTTTCCATCTAGGGTGTCAGTTAAACCTTTCTTTGCTCTAGGGCTTCCGGACAGGCTGCAGGAAGGGGTCGGGGGAAGCTGCCCTCTCTCTTGTACCCTCTGAGCCAGTGTGCTGGGGCCCTGCTGCTCTTTTGCTGTAAAGAGCAACCTTGATGGCTTTGCACATCATCATCATCATCATCATCCCAAGCAGGAGTGGGGACTCAGCAGAGCAAGTGAGAAGGAGAGGTGCGGTCGGAGGAGAGGCAGGATGGCAATCCTACCCACTGTGTGGGTGGGCAGCTGGGGCCAAGTCTCCCCACTCCTGCGGGAAAAGCTGAGATTCCTGACATTAGCTTTCATGCCAAACTGGGACAAAACATTAGCATATTCCGATTTTGTTAAAAAACATCAGTAAAAGGAACAATTTGTATTTTCAAATTAAACAAAAGTGCTGATTCAAATCCAAGCCGTTTTGATTCACATGAAAATATTTTTTTTCAGACTGACATTTCAGCTGAAGACATTTCGGATTATTGAAAGCTGCTTCAGAACTTCAGCTATTTGCCAGACTGGCCTTTTCCTGTACGAAAGTGTTGATTTCAGTGGAACTCTTTTCCAAAGGAGAAAAGTTTTTGGAAAATTTCTATCCAACCCTTATGCCAGTATATGAACCCTAATATGTTTAAAATCCCAGCCCCAGTCTGAAAACGAGGTGAGAGGATGTGTGTGGGAGACAGGGAGTAAACACAGAAAACTCAGTGTTCCCCAGGGAAAGTCGTGCCTGCTCTAACTTGCTCGAGCCGTGCAGCAGTAAAGTAGAGCAAGGCACAAAGAGGAAACCAGCAGCAGCTCCACAGTGTGCCCCAAGTTTGTGCATACAGCGGTGGGGCTGACAGAGGTTATTGTTAGGTGAGGAGGTGGCAGATGGTTCAACCCCTCCTCTCTGTCTCCATGCATGGCAATGGTGTACTGCTGAGCAACAGGGTACGGAGTCTTTTGCTGACCCAAGGTGTTCCAAAAGTGCTGTTACACCACCAAGGAACATGGCACGGTGGTGCTTTGGTGGTTGTGGAGAAGGTACAAGAGATATTAAACCCACCTTTCCTTGCCGGTCTGATCTGATGGCAGAGGGAGGGAGGCATGGGGAAGGAGGAGATTCGGGGGTGTATGCCTGCCGCTGGGGGAAAGGATGCAATAAAAAATGGCCTGGGGTGCCTCCACTCTGTGACCCTTTCCTTCCGCAGGGCTTGTTCTGCTCATCCTTTGCTACACGGACCTGCCTCTTTTCTGCCCAGGCAACCACTCAGCACTTGCGCCTTGTGGGAGGGAAGGAGGGCAAACCTTATTCTGGGCAGGGGGTGGGTGTGGCTGGCCAGCCCTCTCCAAGACAGCTGGAGGAATCAGCACTTATCCGGGGGGAAGGAAGAGAAACAGAGGCACCCTTGAGCGGGGCTGAGGGCGATCAAAAGCAGGACTTTGCCATGTAGCACAGAGCAAGGGAGAAGACAAGAACGTGGGTGTGTTGGCACAGTGATAAGATGGCTGGCTACCAGCACCTGCTGTCTTGGAACACATGTGTTTCCAGTTTTGGTATTGTCACAGTACTGGGCAGCCAGTCCTGGCTAATGCCGTTATCAGTGGTTTGCCACAGCTCCTACCCATATCCTCGCTCTTTTGCTTTCAGTCACAACCCTTTTGTACCCTATCTGCAAGCAAAGGCATTTTTGCCACTACATCTCTTTGAGAACTGCCCCTTTTCTTTGGTCCTTATTTTTCTCTATCTCACTCTGCTCTAAATATCTTCCTGAGATCAACCTGGGGAATCAGCGTTTATGTGGATGACAGAATAATTTCTATCCTCGTCACTCCACCCTTCTCTCCGCTGTCTGGCTGCCTCATTCTCTTTGTTTCAAGGCGCTGTCAGCACTTTCTTTGTTTCAACACTTCTCTGCTTCATCATCTAGCAGAGTACAAGTGGGAATTGCTAAGTTTCACTTCTGGTCTTTGCTCCATGTGTATTCTGATAATAGTAAACTGTCACAGGCTCAGCTTCAGTCTCCTATTATGCTTCATGAAGCTTGCAGAGTTACAGAATAAAACTGGTAATATCTCTTAGCAACGCAACTTTTTGTTACCTTTTTTCCCTGAGTAGGAGAGCAGAAAGATGTCCCTAAAATACTGAACCAAAAAGGTATCTTTGGATGACTCAGAAGAAATGTTTTTGAGGGTGCAGAGAGACAGAGAAAGAGATCAAGCTAGCAAAATAAGCAATTTAGACTTACAAAGAATAGATCTTGATGGAAAACCCTGATTGCTTTTCTGACAGAATAACAAAAGTAACATATCTGGGTTTATATAAAGCACTCGAAACAGCTTCTCATGAAATTTTATTCTGAAGAATCTGTGAAGGTGGGCTTAGATGTGGAGTGAGAACCAGCTGCAGTATTGCAAACAAAAAGAAGCAGTAAACAACAGAGCATTGACGGAAAAAGATCTAATGAGAGGAACAGACACACTCTGTCTTAGGAGCTCTTATATACAGTGATCGGTAAGACAAAATAAAATGACATTTCTCTGCATGCTGAGAAAAAGTCTCAACAGTCCTAAAAAGTAGAAAGACTGGACAAAAAGGAGTGGGATTCATGTGGAAAAATGGCAACTGGAAAAAATAGCCAAGAAACACAGAAACCAAGGCAGCTGTTCCAACTCAGCTATGGGAGGGAGAAAAAAATTGAACGGAGAGCAGAACGGAGATTTGGGGCTCCCTGTTCAGAAATATCCTGTTGCAGAGAGTAGATGCTCTCTACAGATCAATAGGGAAACAGTATTCAAATAATTCAGTGAAACCCTGGCACTTGTGTAGCAGAAACGATACAAGAGACAAAGGGAACAAAAATAATTGATGAACTGCTTGGACTGAAAAGTGTGCAAGTATTTCAAATGCAGATGTTGGCAATGCCCAAGAAAGGGAGGACAAAGCCATTGATGGGTACCTGATAGTTGCAAACACCAAGAATAGAGAAAGAGAATTTATTTACAAGATCTATCAGTACAACCATTCGGAGGAAACAGAGGGGTGTCTTCATTAGGAAATGGCATCATTTCAGCAGTGGCTGTGAGCAGTTGGTTTATTGGAATTGGTGCTGACTGTGGCTTAGCATGGGAGCAGTTCAGCCAGCCTGATTGCTGAAAAAAAAAATGCTCTCTATACAAGATGGAAAATTTTCCTGAAATATGGAAGACTTCTGGGCAGTTTAACTTGCAGGACTCTGGAATACTTCCTAACAGGAAATGATGAAAGCCAAAATCTTTCAGAGAGTTAAATAAACCTGACTGAAAAAGTACCAGTGAACGTAAATGTACAAGACAATTTTGCACTGATTCCAAGGGAAGATGTATAACCCTATATTAGAGCTAGTATGGAACGTTCAAAAGTCTCCATTTCACTAGAAGTTTTCCAAAAATGTCTGTAAATATTTGCGTAGAAATTTAATCCTGGACCTGGATAAGGGAAATCTCATTCTGACAGAGCAAGGGACAAAGTTTTCATGGGTGTTTTTAGTTAGGGAAAGGGAATTGCAAAATAGCCTCCAAACCTCTTTCTGTCTAGGTCAGCTCAGCATAGTCCTTCCCCATTCTAAACTCTTGAAATTCTCCAATTCGTTTCACAGCCCTATAAACAATGAACAACATGGTTTTTGGCTTTGCCTCGACAAAGTGGGGAGTTGGGAGGCATTTCCAATACCTTTGTAAGAGCAGAATATTGGTAGGTATAAAGAGCACTTCTGATTATGCTATTTTATGTCTTTAGCACATGTGTTATATATGTGGTGAAACAATAAAATCCTCACACTCAGAAATGCTGACCAGTAAAACCACATCCTTTGTGGTTCTTCTGCATCCATTTCCCATCCTCTCTCTCTGTTACCTGAGCAGAAGGATAATTTCTTACCCCTTTATCCACAGGGACCTTCACATCCATGGAGAGGTAGCCCGTTTCCCCATTGATCATGGCAGTTCTCAGCTGCAGAGGTGGACAAGATTAGTATTAGTGTCTCCAGGCAGGGCAGGACAGGAATTAAGAGAGCCACTTGTCTTTAATGAACATGGTCTAGCAGAAAAGTGACAGGCTTTTTCCTCCCCCCAAAGCTCTTTCTTGCTTCTTTTAAACTAAGAACCTGTTCTCAGTAGTCAGGATCCCCGTTCAGTCAGTCTGATAAGTGACTCAGAATAGTAATGGCTTATGCTGAAAGCTTGTTGATATGTCTTTTTAGCAAAAGGAAAGGATCTGGAAGATATGAAGTTGCCAATCCAAGTTTCAGACTTCACTGTTTGGCAGCCAGGAAGTCATTAGCATGGTGCTTTGAGAGCCTGGAAGAGGAGATACCTGAGAAACCCACTAACTCTTCCAAACTAATTCCAAAGATCTAGGACATTTTAAAAACTCATTTATAAATTATAAGCTGTATTCGGCACCACTTCTGAGGTACAGCAAAGCAGCTGTTTAACACAGCAAAGCGAGACTGTATGATAGCAGGGCAGGCAGCAAGAAGACCACTTTATTCAATCCAGGTTCCAAAGGCAAAATGTAATTTTTGCAATGACTCCCAGCCTCTTCCAAGAAAGAGCCAGGGAATTTTTCCACAAGTGCAGAGGCTTTAACTTTATATCCAGCCTGCCAGAGCATATCAGCCTATTGCTTCAGTCTGAATAGAAAAAAAGGTGGGAAGTAACTTATGCATTCACACTTCCTTACTTCCAGAGACAGGCCTCCATTCAGGTGCTGGCTGGTGTCAACTGCATTTGCTTTACAAGGCCATGTTTATGATGGCTGTTTGATGTGGGTTATTTACAGACCTAGAATATAGAACTTGTGTTTCCCAAGGCACACATCTTGGAAATCAAAACACTGACTGGTACTATTACTCCTTTTTGGCCAGGAGCATTTGACCTCCTGCCAGAGCCACAGCATACTCTCTGTTCTTGTCTGACAGCCTGCAGCATTTTCTATGGGTTCTGGGTTTAGTTCAGATAGTGTTGCTTCGTCCATATCTTCTTGAATGTCAGGCATCTCTCATTGCCCCGTAAGGCAGTGGAGAAGTAAATCGATATCTGAGATCTCCTTGGATCTCCTCAGCTCCAGCTGGTCTGCACGCAGGCTACTTGTCCTCTGCCCAGACACCAGGTGATATTAGCTGGAGGTTGGAGCCACAATCTTGGCTTGCTGCTTCTTCCTCAATAGCTTTTCCTGCATTGAGAAGTCAATTACAGTCCTACTGTCTGTGAGTCCCCATAATGTTCAGTCCTTTTTAGGCAGGACACTTCTGTCAACAGCTGTCCTCCACTTCGAAAAATGTGTTTGGATTGGGAGGGGTGGTCAGGTGCATGCTGAAGCACTTGGTCCCGACACCCCAAACAGCAAACTCTGCTGCTCCAGGGCAATGAGTCTGTGCTGTCCCCCCACTCTGTAAGGAGTGCTGTCGGTCCTTTTCCCTGGCCGGTTCTGTAGTTTCAAAGCAATGCAGACATACAGTTTACCTGAGGGGTCTTACAACATCTAGGTGTTTTGCCACTCCGTTTCGACATCCTTGCAAGTTAATTTCTTCTTCAGTGGTTCTGTCAAGGCTGAAGAAAACGTTTGGGTGACAGCTGCTGGGCAGGGATCCCTCAACCCTTCCCTTTCCCCTTCACACTGAGAATATCCCTGTGTTGCTTTACAGGCAAGCCCAAATTTCCTTGCTGCCCAGCTGCAGATAGTACTATTGTGCATCGATTGCTATTTTCCAGACAGTGCCATCTTCTGTCCCCGAGATTTCATTTTAGCAGCTGGCTGTATTACACATCATTAGCACTTGGGCATATTTTTCCAGTCTGAATTTGTTGCTTATCAGTGTTGCTGAGATTATACTGCAACTGATGTTGAGTCTGTCATTGATCTAATACCATAGCTGCAAACCTGAGTGTTGAAACGTTGGCAGATTTCTGCTGCAGGGAGTGTATCTTGAGAGTCTCTAGACTTGCTGAAGTCACACTGCAGCTATCATTCACGTCACTGAATGTCTCTCAGTGACTGCAACCTTTCTTTCTTCTGGAAGATGCAGTACAGGAACACAAAGTGACTTTGTTTTTCATGCCTCTTTTGACAATTTTTTCACTAGATGGTTTTAGTCTGATTGCCTACAGACAGAAACCTTACACTTTGCATCATATTTGCGTTCAGGTATCAGTGTTATTTGGTCAGACAGGAATCTGCTATCCATATAAATATGACAGCAAAGCAAAATCCTCCCATTTCCTAGATTTTTTTTTTTTTTAAATAGCAGACTGAGTAAAGACGAGCAGCTCTAAAAGTGGCTCCAGTGAGAGAGAAAACTACAACAGGAGCAGAGCTCCTAGAAGACCATCAACAAACCCACACTATGCCATTGGTTCTACTGCATGTAAAGCCTCTAATTTTTGTCTTGCTTTCCACGTTTCACACCCAGTCCCATTGTGTTTCCTTTCTCAATTTGCCACTCTTCCATTTCCCAAACCCCTTTGGTGTGGCCCTTTGTACTTGGCCTGCACTAGCGACAGTAGCTACTTTGATCCTCTTGCTGGGCAGTTCGGTTGTCCTAACTGTTTAAGTGGATATCTATAGCATCAGATACGTTTATCTCAGCAGCCTCCCCTGTAATCCAGAAGCATGTGTCCCACAGCTAATTCTATCTTACTCCAAATTCAGTTCTTAGTAACTTAAGCATCTATTCTCTTCTAATTCTTCTGAGTAAAAGAAAACCAGCCACAGAAGAAATTCTCTACCCTCTCATTTTATCTGGGTTCCTAGTTGTGCAACGTGGCAATGTGCAGCTGTTAAAGTGCATGCGGTTTCTTGTTTATCACTTTTTAATAGTTTTTCTCAAAAGACAGTAGAAAATATAATTTCTAATCTTTTCACTCTGGTCAGCTGTTGTTTTCAGTGTCTCCACAGCTGTGCAACAAGGTGGTTTCTGGAAACTTCTTTTTCTCAAGTGTTTAAGTCCCTAATCTTCTTTGTCTATTATTAATAGTGACTGTGAGCTTTAGTCTCTTTTTGAGTGCACTTTCTTCCTTGTGGCAGGTCTCATTAGTTGAGTGGCTTCAACTATATCTCACATACTACATGTATGGGTAGCATCATGGAACACTGCCATACTCTAAACTGTCTTGGCTTTCTATTAAGGCAGCATTTGGGCCATGTACACACAAACTGGCTCCCTGGAGCACCCTCCAAAGTGCTTCCTTCCTGCTGCCAGCACTTTCCTCTCCCTGTTCTGTGAGAAGGAAAACTCATACTGGAAAGGAAGACAGGCAGTTTGCAGGGGAGCATCATTCTCGTCCTCTGTAGACCACCAACGTCTCTTGGTCAGGGCCAGTCCAGCACAGAAAAAAAACTGGTGCCTGCTGCTCACCTGCCCCTTCTGTACAGGCACCCAAAGTTATAAAAAGAAGGAACTACAAAAAAGGCTAAATTAACTTTCTGATACTCACTATTTCATCCTGATCTTCCCATTCCACTTCTGAGAGATCTACACTGTTGTAGTTCGGCTTAGGCTTCAGTTTCTTTCCTTCTTTATACTGGCATTTATTAAAAAAAAAAAAAAAGAAAGAAAAATACCCAAGTAAGTGGCTAGATAACGTCCTAAACTAACTGTTTAAGAATTGATATATAATTTGAAAAATAGGGGTGACCCATTTATTCTCTGACGGGGAAGGCAGTGCTTAGGCGCAAGTGCTTTCTTGACCCCATGCCATGTATTTCATTATGCAGGCAGTGTGGGGCTAGGACCGTTCAACTGGGAGAGGCTGTTCCAGGAGGAAGGGACAAGCACAAACGCAGGCAAACTTGCAGGTAAAGGCTACAACCTCCTTTGTGAGAATGTGCTTCTAAATAGATCAGTACAATACACTTGCCTCCAGGAAATAAGGTTTTTTCCCCACAGCTAAGAGTGTAATCCCATTAACACTATGATACCAGCAGGAGATTTTTTTCTGATGGAAATCAGGCTTTGGGTCCACTGACAGAAAGGTAGACTTTTCATCTAGGGCTGACTGATGCAAAAGAGGTATTTCCATGTAATTTTCCAGGTTGAAGGAAAAGGTGTGAAGCAGACTAAGGGAGGCCAGTTTCAGATGGAGGATAGAGCAGTGACCTTGCCTAGCTTTGCCTTGCCCCATCCTGGAAGCACAACATGTCCCTTCTCTTCACTTAGTGAAGTAACTACCTCTGCCTGTGGTCTCCCTTTGCAAAGCTGCTTTTTTGAAGCCAGCTGCTGTGAAGCCCTGTAGTGGCACTTTCTCTTGCCAGTAACCACACTGACACTTATAGCTGCACACAAGTGGGTTTATGCTGACAGGCATATCATTGCATGCCTGGGTATCTGAGTACTGAGGCCAGCTGTGTTTTTGCAGACAGACGTACGGTCTAGAGTTCCAGGTGGCACCACGAGGGAGAAACATTGTCCTTGTGTCCACTCCCTCAAGTCCCTGAAGGTCTGTGCAGCCTGCTGGTCTCTAAATTGTCTCTGACTTACTGTGTCACATTCCCAAAATGTCAAACACTGCAGCTGCTGGGTGGCTATTACTGGGGTACTACTCATGCTGAATATTCTTGTAGGAGATAACCCAAGTGAGGGGAATTGTTTCTTCAGCCCAACAGTGAACCTTGCATGGATGCAGATATGTGTGCACCCACAGTATAGCAAGTGCATACAAATACAGCCCTCACATGTACTCTTATGGAGAACAGAGAGGCAGGGTGCCTTACACTTCATGCATGTGTCCCTGTGTATCTTGGTGTGTGGAACTGATTTCTCTGGCCGTCATAGACCTGGGTGCCTATATATTGATAACCTTCATAGCTCAGTAAAACATGAGAAGTCAGGAGCAGCCCTGAAAGCCACCGTTTCCAAGTAAGCAAAGGTTTTCAAATTCAGAGCTATACATACCAAAGGACGGAGGTCTGGGTGTGAAAGGATGTAGCCGTTGTTCGTGTTCAGAAAGGCATATCCATGTACACCCAGCTGGAGAAAGAGGCATTAGAATAATTATTGCTTTAGCTAGAAACACTGCTCTGTAACGGGTGCCGCTGATACCCTGGCACCACCAATATTCAGAAATATTTTCCTTTTAAAGGTATCGACGAGCAGAAAATAGTGTCCATCCCAAACCATTTTTCTCTGGATCTCTGTCTGCTCTGTCCAAGCAGGCTGACTGTGCTTGGATGCACAAAAGGACGGGCAGGGAGTTGATTTGTGTACAGAATCAGAAAAAGATGCCCTCCTAGAGTCTGATTGTCCTTGTGGACAATTAGCGCCCAGAGGCAGAATAAACTCTCCACAGCAGGCACAGGAGTGCTGCACATAAAATAGGCAACAATGGGGAATGTTGTAAACAGTACAGGAACAGTGGTGACAGGTCGGTATGGCCATCACTACATATGCACAGCAGTGAATGAACAAGTGGGTATGAATCTCACAGGTGGCTTCCCTGGAAACCCGGTTGGTCTTCAGAGAAGCTCTGCATTATGTTTCGGTATTGGCAAAACCAGACCTAGCCTAGGCCAATTGTACAACCCTGTCTTCTTAAAATGCCTTTTGAGGAATAGCATAATCTAACAAGAACAGACACTGGCCGACCTGATCTGCAAGAGATTTCCAAGAAAGGAATTACTCAGATCAAGCTCATATATGATACAAATTCCAGATAAACCCCGAGTTCCTAAAAACCTGCTAATAGCCTGCACTTGCCAAACAAGAAGTGTCTCAAGGAAATCAAGAACAGCTAAGGTTTCTATCTTAAAAAAAAATGTTGCAACTTTATATTTCTATAGAGACAATCCTGGAGGGATAACAGTAAGGAAATAGGGAGGTAAGGCATTTACAATCCATCTGTGCATTTTTGGAGAGGATGAATTTTGTATTTCACACATCCCAGATCAAAACTTTGGACTCTCTCTACGCGAAACAGTTTTTTGCAAAGCACACTGAGCTCAGCTCAGCGTGGCAAGGATGAAACCAAGACATTGCATGAGGACTACAGCAAACTTCCTTGTTGACCTATTAAAGCTGAAATTTCCCAAACGTAAATGTATAAGCTCTCAAGGGCTGTAACTCTGGAGCTGGTCCTTTGTAACCCATATGCCAGGGGATTCAAGTTGAGGATCCTAGGTTTCTAACTGGCCTGGAGTTGGCAGAGCTCCTGGGAAGTTATGTCCTGTCTCTGATGTAAAGAAATCCTTCAAATAATTTTCCCTCCTTCCCTGGCACTGCTTGAAGGAAAGAACAATGTCCATCCTTGTCCCAGAAGAAAGATTATTGTGACACATGGCCTTTGAATGACATGGAAGGAGGAAGGTCTTATAGGGAAAATAAATGTGCATAAAAATTGAAGCTTCTAGACAAGGGCTACCAGACCCAAAGCAGCTAGCTTTTGCATGGTGAGTGCATGCACCCCAACTCAGTTCCTGGATTGCCTGAAGGATAGTTTTCCTACAGCTGCATATGTGAGTGATTCTGCCCTGCGTCCGTGTCTGGAAGTGTCACACAAATTCTTAGCTTCTGACAGCACTTAGTCCTGTGAGTCTTCAGCAACCAGATTTTGAACAGCTACCTAACTGAGAGTAGTTGAGAGTTATTTAAGAGAAAGTGAAAACTTGAAATGATGGCTCAAATTGCCGGATTTCATGGTGATCCTCAGATGTGCTTGCTGTCTTCTGGTGCACAAACCTATCAAACAAAAGGTCACTGCACAGAATTTACAGCAGAAACCAAATGAAACAGTGCATCTCTGGGGGGTTTTCCTATGGATGAACGTATTTCTATAGATGTATTGAATGTAAGACTAACAGAAAGTTGTTGGACTAGCAATTTTGGAGAGCAAACATCTAGGTACACCACAAGCAAGTGAGAGACAAATTCCCGTACACTGTCTTGCCAAGAAATCTTCACGCTGATCTGGAGAAAGGAACCTTTAGGCACAACAGAAAATTTGTCTCTCTGTAGTTCATTCAGTCCTCAGTTTTTCTACTAAGATTATTGACAGAGAAACTAGTTTATTTTTTGCCAACTGTCTTGGAAGCTTTTGTCCACTGGGAACTGGATATAAAACTTTAATTCTTCTGAGATAGGCTGTCAGACCCGTATCATCTCGGAGGGGTCTAGGCTGGTGACCATCAAGATGCAAAGGCTCTGTGACCTGTTGCCAACATACTGGATCATCCAGGCCTTGTGCTTCTGAAGCAGCCTAGGAGCTTCTAGTAGTGAATGATTTCCCATGTGCTATATAGAAACCACACATTGCCACACCCAACATCTCTTACTTTAAGCTCAAAGTTCTTCCTACAGGCAGAGGAAAGATTTTTCGGTCATGCCCATGGAAGAATGACTAGTGACTTTGCTATGCAAAATAACAAATCCCATCGTCTCAGTCTTACCTTATACCGTGGAGCAAGTTTTAACAACTCCCTCAGTGGTACATCAGAGCCCACCACACCCAGAAGAATGCCGTGAGATCGCTTCAAAACAAAGGAGAATCCATTTTCAGAAGCAAAACATGGGTAGTTTTTCACCTGAAAACACATTATTGCCTTCCTACTAGTCTCTCACATATCTTCTCTAGGCTTGTGTGAATGTGTTCATTCAAAACCAACTCACATACCTCAAAAAGTCTGAAGAGGTTGCTCTAGTGTTTATGGAGAGGAGTATTTCTACCCAATACTAGTCAGCATTTTTTACTATGGTTCAGAAGTAACATGAAATCGCTGAAAACAAGCTTTGAAGGCAAAAACCTGCATTCAGTATGTGCAAATAACAATAAGGGCAAGGCAATCATGCAAAACAACATTGATTGGTTGATAACCTGGGTCAACTAAACCAAACACCAAATAGAAAATTGTTAGTCTAGGAAAAATGAATGGAGGAAATCCCCACAAAATGGGGAACTGATTGTTTAATAAGCACCTGGGGATCATGATGGAAAAATGACACACAAGCTTCCACTATCTGTGTTGATAGAGGTGAAGGCCAGCCTCAGGTGGAGAAGGCAGGCAATCGTTTGTATATCCCTTGTACAGCAATGGTACATTAATGTCCACCATTTCAAAAGGATGCTGAATAACTAGAAATGGTCTGGAGAAGTGTGTCTAAAGGGTTTCAAAACCCAGCGGAAATGCCCTTATCAAAGACAGCTAAATTATTCAACGTTTTTATCACATCAAAAGATAGACAGGTTTGACTTTATTGCAGTGTAAGAGATGCTTCCCAGGAGAAGATACCAAAGGGTACAGGCTTTTTAACCTAGCAGAGAAAGCCCTTGTGACAGGAAGGTGAGGCTAGACAAACTGAAAGTGGAATTTAGACACTAGTTTTTAACGGGGAGTGAGAAACCACAATGGAGAACTCAGAGCTGGATGCCTTTCTTTCTTCAATGACACTTTTGCCAAACAGGTTATTTGGCTCATGAAGGGCTGTCTATATGAAAAGTAAAAATCTGCAATAAAATGCACAGACCAGACAAGGTAATGAACTCTTCCTGCCCCAAACTTTATGGGTCTGTGAATTAGGCTCAGCTTGAAAATGGAAGGGACAAAACAGGGAGAAGTATCATATTTAAGGGGTATTTGGAAGAAATAGCATTCAGAAGAAATGACAGACTATCCTTCTGTCAGGTAAATTATCAGCCACCCATCCTGCCAGAGGTCTACCGCAGTCCCTAATGGCCGACCCATTGGCTTCAAAACCCT
>WKFP01014941.1:328854-354581 GCA_011057875.1 Pterocles orientalis | reverse complement strand
TTTTGTCCACTGGGAACTGGATATAAAACTTTAATTCTTCTGAGATAGGCTGTCAGACCCGTATCATCTCGGAGGGGTCTAGGCTGGTGACCATCAAGATGCAAAGGCTCTGTGACCTGTTGCCAATATACTGGATCATCCAGGCCTTGTGCTTCTGAAGCAGCCTAGGAGCTTCTAGTGGTGAATGATTTCCCATGTGCTATATAGAAACCACACATTGCCACACCCAACATCTCTTACTTTAAGCTCAAAGTTCTTCCTACAGGCAGAGGAAAGATTTTTCAGTCATGCCCATGGAAGAATGACTAGTGACTTTGCTATGCAAAATAACAAATCGCATCGTCTCAGTCTTACCTTATACCGTGGAGCAAGTTTTAACAACTCCCTCAGTGGTACATCAGAGCCCACCACACCCAGAAGAATGCCGTGAGATCGCTTAAAAACAAAGGAGAATCCATTTTCAGAAGCAAAACATGGGTAGTTTTTCACCTGAAAACACATTATTGCCTTCCTACTAGTCTCTCACATATATTCTCTAGGCTTGTGTGAATGTGTTCATTCAAAACCAACTCACATACCTCAAAAAGTCTAAAGAGGTTGCTCTAGTGTTTATGGAGAGGAGTATTTCTACCCAATACTAGTCAGCATTTTTTACTGTGATTCAGAAGTAACATGAAATCGCTGAAAGCAAGCTTTGAGGGCAAAAACCTGCGTTCAGTATGTGCAAATAACAATAAGGACAAGGCAATCATGCAAAACAACATTGATTGGTTGATAACCTGGGTCAACTAAACCAAACACCAAATAGAAAATTGTTAATCTAGGAAAAATGAATGGAGGAAATCCCCACAAAGTGGGGAACTGATTGTTTAATAAGCACCTGGGGATCATGATGGAAAAATGACACACAAGCTTCCACTATCTGTGTTGATAGAGGTGAAGGCCAGCCTCAGGTGGAGAAGGCAGGCAATTGTTTGTAGGACCCAGATGAAGAGTGTATCCCTTGTACAGCAATGGTACATTAATGTCCACATTTCAAAAGGATGCTGAATAACTAGAAATGGTCTGGAGAAGTGTGTCTAAAGGGTTTCAAAACCCAGCGGAAATGCCCTTATCAAAGACAGCTAAATTATTCAACGTTTTTATCACATCAAAAGATAGACAGGTTTGACTTTATTGCAGTGTAAGAGATGCTTCCCAGGAGAAGATACCAAAGGGTACAGGCTTTTTAACCGAGCAGAGAAAGCCATTGTGACAGGAAGGTGAGGCTAGACAAACTGAAAGTGGAATTTAGACACTAGTTTTTAATGGGGAGTGAGAAACCACAATGGAGAACTCAGAGCTGGATACCTTTCTTTCTTCAATGACACTTTTGCCAAACAGGTTATTTGGCTCATGAAGGGCTGTCTATATGAAAAGTAAAAGTCTGCAATAAAATGCACAGACCAGACAAGGTAATGAACTCTTCCTGCCCCAAACTTTATGGGTCTGTGAATTAGGCTCAGCTTGAAAATGGAAGGGATAAAACAGGGAGAAGTATCATATTTAAGGGCTATTTGGAAGAAATAGCATTCAGAAGAAATGACAGACTATCCTTCTGTCAGGTAAATTATCAGCCACCCATCCTGCCAGAGGTCTACCGCAGTCCCTAATGGCCGACCCATTGGCTTCAAAACCCTGCAAAGGCCCACTGCATCCTTTCACCTCTGCTGGTTTGAAGGAAACTGAAGCCTGTGTTGCACTCACCGTCTCATTCTTTTTGCTGAAGACTGGCATAGCCACTGTTGTCATGAGCAACAGACTTTGAGCCTGAGATGCAAAGAGCTGTCACAGAACAATGAGCCGTGTGTTAGCAAATGCAATATCACAGATAACCCATAAGAAAGGCACTGGAATTCCCAAGGATCCCAGATGTTGATTACAGTTAGCCACCTCCTTGCCTCCCACACCCCTCTAAAAACAGATGGTAGCACTTTTCAATATGTTGTATCCAAGAGGATCGTGGGATGGATGGCTGCTTGTGTGGGGTGATGAGGATGGGATGAAAGCCAGTGAAATGTGTTGAAGCAGGAGACATTAAAGAGCTGTTTGAGTGAAGAAATAGAAAACTGTAGAAGTGGTGGCATAATTTATAACCACCATGCACTGGGAGCGTAGACTTGAGGACTTATGCAACAAGTATAAAAACCACCAACACAAGGAGCACAGAACAGAGAAAAGCAACACAAATACGAGCAACATCACAAACAAGATATCATCTATTTTGCAAACACATGAATACCACAAATGAGAAACACCACATGCAAATATTTAAAAGGCACACATACACACAGAGCCTGCTCATATATACTTGTTACTCAAGCATCTAAGCTTAGGGAAAACAGAGACAAAATCATAATCCAAACAGATGCAACATGGTGAGATATCTCTAGAGGGGACACAGGACATGCATGTGTAATAGGATAAGAAAAGCTCCCAGTACTGCAGAAGACAGGTGCTCTAAAAATGCACACAAAAGGAGGTAAGACAGGCAACACACATGCAAAGGAGTCTGCCAAACATGCCTAGCTATAAAAAAAGACCCAATCCCTTGATGCCAGTAGCATCTTCCATTCCACCTCTCGAGTAGCAAGGCAAGAAATAACCTGCTGTCTCCATTACTGGACACACTAGGAGCCAGTCAATAATCTCTGTGTTGCTTAATGGAGATTTGAGCCTGCTGTCTTGAGTCACTTGTCTGGATGATTCTTTGTAGAAAATTCCCATTCACAGGAAGACTTGTACTAACACACACCAAGTAAACTTCCCCAGCACGCACCGGATGCATAGAAAAAGAGAACCAGTGAGACTAGGCTACTGCACAACATGGACACCCCTACCTACTCTGAACCAACAGCACAGCACAGCTTTCCAGTACATCCAGCATTTCCTTTCCTCTTCTTGGCAGTGTAAGAGGGCTCCTTCAGTGCTGCAGCCCCCACCCCCTCCAGATGTACAGGCCAGCTGTGGCTGTGAGCACTGGCACTGAGACACCAACTGGCACAAGGGAAACAGCACACTCACAAAACACAGGGGTGCAGTTACCTCCTCAGACTGTGGCAGCTATTGAGAGACACGGATGAACAAATGAATGAACACATGAATGGAGGAATGAAAGATGGGAGAGGTTGGGGCAGAGGAAGTGAATGGCAAGCCAAGCCAAGCCATGAAAAGAGATGCAGCAAAAAATGTGCAGCAAACAAATCCCTGTGGCTGCCTTGGGAAATGTGACACCATACACCAGGGCCAGGGGTGGCATGCCTGCTCTTAGAATAAACTTGTGGGTAGCTGGTAGCACTTCTGGAGGTTTTGCTTAGCACATTCAAATACCATGTCCCCAGTTCTCACTTGGCACACCTCCTGCAGCAGAAGACATCCCCATGTCACCCTCGCAGAGCTCATGTGCCACAACTGGAGCCTCAATGGTCAGCCACAGCACAGAGGTGAGACTCTTCCCATGAGAGCATAACACCTATGCACCATGATGGTGTAAGCCTGGCTGCCTTGGAGGTGTTTCTTGGGGTTTGTGTAGTCTTGACCTTGAGCACAGCATTGAGTACAACCATGTGTGACCTGGACTTCCATGTTTCCTGCTACAAAGCTAAGCTCAGTACCCCTAGTTTTACTCCAACTCAGAGAATTCAGGTTTCTTGGTGTGGATTTTATACCCGAAAACCGTGGGTTCTCCCCAGGGCTGTGGCAGACACTCTAACGCTACTGCTGGCCAAACCTGGGCTGATAACTTCAGTCCCACAGTGGGATTATGTGTGGAAACATTCTCAATGTTTCTAAAAGATTTTTTTCCCCTCTGATAGGATAAACAGTCCTGAGATGTCAGGATCATTTCGGAAGAGGGGAATCTGATTTCTGGTCAACTCTAACTGTGACACTTTTGTAGACACTTCTCTGGGGTAGAGTCCAGTGTAGGAAAAAAACTATATCTCCCTGAAAGCACAGAGAGCCCCAAAAGAACAGTAGCTTTCTCTTCCTGCAATGTAAAAAGAGATGGAGACAAAGACTGAGGAACTTCTGTTTGGGGAAGTACAGAGGAAGGGCCCTTCAGTGGCAGTCTACTTCTTTGTCCTTCCCTTCACTCCTTGGAATTTCAAAGCCGCCTTGGCAACACAACACTGCAATAGCACCTGCTTGTGCTACAGATGTCTTCAGCCTTCCTGTAGGGCAGGCCTGAGACAAAGCAAGGGGCACTGGGAGTGCTGACTGTCTGGTCCTTTGGTGATGTGTCTTTTACCCACAGGGCTACGGCCTGCGGTGACATTAGGTCTTGCTGGCCCAAGGAACAAAAGAGTGACTCTGTTTCCCAAACTGAGATCTGTATCCTTCAGGGGCAAGCAGTATGCAGTTAGCTACTGGTCTGGAGCAAATAAATCTCTGTGACCCGTATCTTAAGCTGTAAATAATCTTTCCTGTAAAAATAATCCTTTAGAAGGTAACCTGCTTTCACAGAAGCACTACTTAAGTCATGCTGTGCCTGTGTGATTAGTCCTGGACTCCTGGGTCACTGCAGATTCAGGCCTGAGATTGCAGACATCTCAACTCCAGGAGTGAGCAGAAAAGAAATATTGTCTGTCTCAGCAGAGCCAGACACCAGTAATTTCTATCAATCAACTAACTCCTGGTTTTACGTAAGTTTCAGGACTTTATTTAGAATCTGATACACCTAAGATATTTAGATGGGAAGCTGGGACAAGTTATATGCCTAACATGCTAGCTGAATGTCTAACACCTTTGCCAGTTTGGCCCGTAAGACCTACTGTTTGCTGACTAAAGGCTTGTGCTGTAGATCCTTACCGCACTGTCCATGTAGGCTTCAGTCCAAATAATGTCATGGTCGTGGTTGATGACCATGGGACGGCTGAGCACATGCAGGTACTCCATCACGTTCTCCTGGACATCCGCCAGTGTGGAGATCTGAGTGTAGTAGCCTTCATGGAGAAACAAGGATGTGAGTCACTCTGTTAACATGTTTGTGTATTTTTAAATGAGTGTCCGTGCAAAGCTAGAAAACTACATGACAAAGTCTGTATCTCCCAGAGAGTTTATCTGCTCTTTACAAAAAAAAATGCCTTGACATGCCTTGAGTCCACAAGCTTCTGTGGATACACATTTCTGTGGAAATCTAGAGTTTTAGAGCACTGGCTCTGTTCTTCTCAAAATAGTGGACCAATGCTCAAGACCAGAGTCTTGATATAACTAGAATCGTACCAAGCAGATAGCCTTGGGGTCTTAGGCAATATCATCCACTAATCAGGCTGCCTTTGGTCCTGAAGACCAAACATGAACAATGTGTTCTACCAGGCTACCCACTCACCCTCCCCAATTTTATATATTAAACCCTAACTCCCAGCTTCTCTTCCAGATGTTTTTCCAGCACTCTACTCTTCAGTCTGCCCAGCTTTACATCCAGCGATCATGACTACTTACATCTGCCCATTAGAAGCAGAACCTGAAAGTGCAAGTTACCTATTTTCAGAGCTTTCCCCCTGCAGATAGACCCGTAACACTACAACAAGCAGTAAAGGGGAAGAATGTCTTTGAGTTATCAAAAGGTCCTCAAACTAGCTGCCTAACTGGTTAGAAATGCTAACACTGTAATGTCACAAGGACTCTCGTCCTGCTTCTCACCAGATGGAACTGATTGGTTGTACTTGTTATAGGACAGAGTATCTCAGAGAAGATGGAAACTTTTGTTCTCACCATATGAAAGGGCTCATGATCTGATAAGCTTTGTGATGTGGAAACAGGTTCAGTGTGCTTGAAAATAAGGACTAAAAGAGCTATAAAATGTGTTGAAACAGAAGAACCAAAATCGGTGAGCCTTCTTCAGAGCTCATCTGGCAAGTGAGAATTCAAGTGCAAATAGCATATTCTTGTTCTGTTTGGTTATTCAGGAGAATCCATTCTCACATTTTATGGTGAACCAACAGCACTATGAATTCCCTGTCACTAATCTTGTAGCTGAATATGCAATCAGAAATCCAGAAATCCAGAAATCCAGAAATCCTAAAAATATTATGTGTGATTCATAGTGCTACTAGACAAAAGTTTGATCCTTGAACATCCCCAGCTCACATTCTGCAGGCCAGCAGCTCTTGTCTGTCAATTATTTTCAGCAGCAAATGCACCCATGCATTCAGTTATCTGCTGGAGCTGGTGCTCAGACAGGAAAAAGAGACAGTATGCCTACCTAGCCCCCCCCCAGCTTCAGTCGTCCACTCCTTTCCCTGTTTAAGAAGGATGCTGATGTAGCAGGCATTGCTGGCTTTCTCCAGACACACATTTGGGCCAAGTGATGCCCAAATATTTTTTCCTCTCTTCCTTTCCCCTTGCAGACTCTGATAGAGCTAACTGGACTTTTTAAGTGGTCCCAAATGCAGAGAGGTAACTCACCTACTCTGAATGGATTTTCCCATCCATGTCATTTCATGCCAGCTGAGAGAATATTGGTTTTAGGGTGGGATTAACAAGCTATTCTGGTACCTCAGTGAAACCACTGGCACACGAAGAATTTGGCCAGGATAGAGGGGTTAACCTGCAGACCTTGTGGAAAATGCTGTAAAATCTTTAAAGAAGAGATGTTTGTTTTACATCTGAGCCAAAAGATGTCAGGCTTTCTGACAGAGATTTAGACAGATTGTCAAAAGCCAGCAACTGGGACACAATAAGCACAGGGATTTAGGTGGACTACAGCCAGCATGAATCTTGGTCACAGTGTCCCTTGGCACTGTGACAGGAAAATGTGGTGGCTCAGCACTGAGGACTTGTGTTAGTTGGACACAGGCACACTTCATGAGGACTAGCAGGGTCTGCTTTTTCCTTAGGTTGTCTTCCAGCTGTGGGCTCATGGGTCCCAGCTGTAGTGGGGAAGCCTTCAAGGGGTCCAGGGCCCTGTGGCTGCAGCCCACACGTGATGGGGGGGTGGGGAACTGTTCCCATATAGCACCTTTGTTGTTGCAGGCGATCCATTTCACGTTGGGGGCAAAAGTGACCTCCCGTCCAATGAGGTAAGTGAAAACCCGGACCTGGGAACAAAGACACAAAGACAGAAGAATTCGGCTGCAATGTGCTACCAAATCCAAATGGCCAAGGTCTGGCATCCTGCTATACACTGGTGTGAATGCCTGTTTGTGGAACAAAGCAATAGCTCTGCCTTCACACAGAGTCCAGAGCTCCATTTGTTTCGCAGTTTGTGGGCTGGAACTTGATTTCCAATTACAATAAGCCTGGAAAGCACCCGGGATCATCTGAATAACAAGACAGAAGTGCAAATTCTATTTGATTTTATGATAGCTGCTCTGCCAGGCACTCACAACCACATGCAGAGAGGTTTATACATTCCAGGAATCCTTTACCCAGGGGAACAGCTGGCCATATGAATAATTTAGAGAAAGCTTCACCATTTCTCTTGTGTTTGACCAACAACAAAAGAGCCAATGCTGAAATAAACTGCTTTAACGGCCTTATGGCTCTGGTCTCTCGGTAGGCTGCTTCTCTCCCTTTGTGCATTGCTGCTAGCTGTGATGGGGTAAACAAATAAATCAGGATGGTTTAGATGAGCCGTGGTCTATTCCACTTTCACAGTTGCTCTGCTAGTACAAGCCTGTAGTCACAGACCTCAAAGTAAACAGGGCTGTAAGGCACCCAGAGAGGTTGTCTGGGCCATTCTCCTGCCCACCATAAGAACTGGTAATAGCCAAACCTTTCCCAAACAGGACCAATTATAAACAGTCCTGCACAGAATTAAAATTCTTTGCAAAATTGTTTACTTTTTAAAATTTTATTCTAAAATGCTCAGCTCAGTCTTTATCATCATATCAGGAGAATGTTTTGATTGCCCATGTCTTTAGAAAAGGAAATGTATGAAAAAAAAGTCTTCACTGACCTACAGATATCCATTTGTGATCCTACTGTCTCTGAAATCACTGCAGCAGGCTCCTGCCTGGCTGCTTTGTTTTGTGTTTATAGCTGGATGCATGTGGGTGTTGGAGGATGTGAATGTGCAGCTCTGCCCGACATCCTGGCTCATGCTCTTCTATTTCCACCATAGCAGGATAGCACCTTTCCTTGCCCTTTCTATTTATCACTTCCCAGACAAACCTTCCGATCTGGCCAGTTGTATTTTTCAAACACAGCTTCATAATCCTCCACTGCTCCATCTGTGATCAGCATGATAGCTTGGTTACACAAGCCTCCTTGACCAGCCTCTCTGAACTACAAACAGAAAGAGAAAAAGCATTAGTTATCTTGGCACAGGCCATTTCTGTGCAATTGCAGCATATTTATTCATGATGGGCCAGATCCTGACTTCCTCTCGCAAATCTCACACTGTGCTCAGAAAGAGTTCTGCTTAAATAAGGACTCTGTATGCTGCATATAATTTATGCTGCATATAATTTTTTTTACTTATACAGCCCTTCCTAGCACATGTGGACACAGGAGGCTTTACAGAAATAAAATAATAAGTAGAAAATAAGTGCTGTGGAGGAAGGGTGCGATTTCCTGCTGCCTCACATCTTGCACAGCACATTCGTTTATGCAAAATGACTATAGACTGACCATAAACACTACAGTTCTGATTTGACAGCAATAACTGTCACTTTTTATGGCAGAAAATGTGAGAGGAGGGGGAAATCAGACTCATTATTTCAGGGCAAATCCATCAATCTGACAAAAACTGGCAGAGAAAGGCACGAGTGCATGAAAAAAGAAAGGTTGTGAATGTGCCAGATAGAAAGGCCGTACACTGTAGTGACAGAGGACCTGTTATCTGTGCATAGGTGACATTTAAGGTAGAGCGGAAGTATGCTGGGACTGTGGTGCAAATGTGCATGTGCTCCCAAGGACACACAGAGAGGTGTTGAAGAGGCGTGCTCTTACAGGTAAGACAGACCCTTCCTATTCAGGCAGGAAGACCAGCCTTTAAGCACTGGTTATTTAGTGCTCCTGCATGTGGAGCCGTTCACCTCTCATGCCCACAGGTACACCGGCTCTAGAGAATGAAGTGCATCATGCAGCACCCACACAGGTGTTGAATTATCAGTCACCAGAGGAGGTAGCAGGGGTCATCAAGGCACAAAAATGAGCAGTTGCTTTGCTGCAGCTTCTAGCTCGGTGTCAGTAAGTTCTTCTTCTTGCACAGCATCTCACTGCTTCTATACTCTGAGCAAGGAAAAGTCTAATCAACAGAGGAGGATACAGAAACTGATGCGAAGTAAAAAAATATATAAAGAGGAAGATATGACAAGTCTGCACAAGAGATTAATGAGAGGCAATGGCATGAGATGGAAGGTATATGGGAGACTAATTGAAGGTGACTAAGGTCATATCAGACAGAGGAGCAATTTTAAACTGGAGAGGGTGGTTACATCTTATAAATGAGGAACGAGGTATATAAGTGGCAAGACTAATTGCACAAAATAAAAGCAAGCACTGGATGGGAGAACAAGAGTACAGGGCATGAACTGGGACTTTTCAGATGTTTTAGGGTTTGATTCACAAGTCCCTTCTGGTTTGGTAATGCTATGTTAGGACAGAAGGCAAACATCTTTACCAACACGGACGGTACTTGTGGTTCTGCTGCAGATCAGCGTCATGACCATCAATACCTGGAAGCCAACTCCAAGCCCAGATTTCCCCAGTCATTTCCCCACTCCTACCATTACCTCTGTGATTGTTCCTTAGTATGAAAATACCAGGTTCAGTGCTAATGTCACCATAATGTCTCCTTCCACCACCATTTATGTTCTCAATCTGCCTCCTTCAACATTACTCTGAACATCACTGAAGTACCTGTTACTCTACTGCAGTAAACGTGGATTCAACAGGTTCTGAATGACCACACTTATGAACCCGTCTCTCCCTTTTAATTTCATCCTGTTACTTGTATCACTGACTGGAATGAGCAGAGACTATCATGAGAGAGAAGGGTGGAGTAATAGGGTCATTTCTAAGTAGCTGTTGTCAGGCGAAAAAAAAGTGTACTGAATCAGGATGAGGTGTCTGGGTGTGCACCTCCTCTTTCAGAGGGGAGCCAGACTGTACTTCTGCTGCTGTGGCCATGCCAACCCAGCAGTGGGGATCTCTCATGTCTTTTCTCTACAGAGTCCCCAAGGTTTGACTTTACCAATGGTCTGAAAAAGTTCTACACCTTTTACCATGGAAAAAAACCATCAGCGCCAGCTACAGGGTAATTGGAGCTCCAGGAGGGGTCAGAGCACACGTGCCCCCTGCTCAGCAAAGAGCCTCAGGGCAAAGGCTGAGGGTGCGCAACAGGAACAAGCACAGGATGCTCTTAGTGCAAACAAAAGGGGAAAAGCAGTTGACAGCCCATGGGATTCTGTTGCAGACCATCAGGTAGGAAAGAGACAAGGAATCTCAAGTAAACTTCTCTTAGGACAGAGATCAACTGTGTGGAGAGACAACTGTGTTATCAGAGACAACAGCTAGAGTGAGCATCCATTAGGGAGGCATTGGGTTACCATGGTGTGGGAGATGCTGTCAGAATGAGCTTCAGATCACAGATAAGCAAACCTTGCAGTTATGAAAGCAGCTTATTCCAGACTGTAGCAACCTACAACATGTTTTGTTTAGATGATTATTAAATTAACACTTAATTAAGGTCACCCACCATTTCATCAAACCATTTAAGACATTACTTCATGTAGCTTACTTCAGATCTCATAATACCGAGATACTGAGAAATTAGATCACAGAATCACAGAATGTTAGAGATTGGAAGGGACCTCGAAAGATCATCTAGTCCAATCCCCCTGCCGGAGCAGGAACACCTAGATCAGATCACACAGGAACGCATCCAGGCGGGCTTTGAATGTCTCCAGAGAAGGAGACTCCACACCCTCTCTGGGCAGCCTGTTCCAGTGCTCTGTCACCCTCACTGGAAAGAAGTTTTTTCTCATATTCAAGTGGAACCTCCTATGTTCCAGCTTGAACCCATTGCCCCTTGTCCTGTCACTGGATGTCCCAGAGAAGAGCCTGGCTCCATCCTCCTGACACTCACCCTTCACATATTTATAAACATTGATTAGGTCACCCCTCAGTCTCCTCTTTTCCAAGCTAAAGAGACCCAGCTCCCTCAGCCTTTCCTCATAAGGGAGATGCTCCATTCCCTTCATCATCCAGCAATCTCTTAATTACAGGAGTATTGATATTTTCGACAAGGAAAATGAGATCATCAGTGTCATAGAAATAGAGATTAAAAAGACAGATTTAGAAAACAAATGAACAGAGGTAATCCCTTATTTTTAGGTCCTTTTGTGGCTGGCTGCAGCTGTAGCAAATGATCTGACTGCATTCACATCAAGCTCTGAGCATAATTCCCTGCTCTGACTGAAGTCTCAGGAGCATGAAAGAAGGGGAGATGAGGAACAAGATGTCCACAGAACAGATGTCTGAAGAGATGAGAGCTAGAGATGCCATCGGTGAATGAGGCACGGAGCTACATATTCTCCTGTGTAACTTTGGGCATGCACCCAGGAGTAATAGGCATGATCTAATTAAATCAGGGTCATTGTCTCTTGTACTCCCTTGTTTGCTCATTGCCATTAACTTTGCAGTTATAGCCTGGCACAGTGTTACTAGTGAAGCAATAGGAACATCAGCATAGCTCAGGGATGCACAGGCACACGTGCTGATTATATACACACCTGGCCAGGTGACTGAGCAGCCCCTCTCCATCTCCTCCTGCCCCATTCTTATGCGGACCTGTCTCCAGAGCGGCCTCCAGAATTACTGAAAATTCAGACTTACTGGAAAGTATCTCATGGGTAGAAAAATTATCAGTAGAGAAGGAAACAGAAAGACAGTGAAGAAACAAGAGATGGCATTAAACAAAATGACATAAAGGAAATCCTGAGCTTTGCATATTCTGAAAAATGTTCTGCATAATCCAGGTCCATAAAAATGCAAGTGAAATCAAGAAAATATTTATAGATGTTCAGAGAAGGAGAAAGGGAGTAAAAGAGAGTATGTTGCCAAATGATAAAAAATTGAGATAAATGGTCAGGCAGAAATGCTTTATAGCCTCCATACTTCATCATCAAAATATTTTGTCATTCTGGTACATACTGAAGTGGTAAGAAACAAAGAAAAGAATGAACAGATCACAAGCAAGGTCACAAAGTGGTAGGGTTAAAGAAAAAGGTAATTGAAAGCATTTGCATAATATGTACTCAGCAGGAAGGGAAGGAATTGTAGGAGGTGTTGCTGGACTACTTGCCTCATGGGCTGAGACCTGACTGGGACTGTATGAGATCCCAAGAGATGAAGAGGGAATTAGTGGAAAACACAAATGTTACAAGCAGGGAAGAAACTAGATAAATTGACTTTAAATGTCCATGTTATCGTTTTGAACCATGGCTAGCAGCAAAGCACCACAACAACCGCTTGCTCACACACATTGCTAGAAAAAACAGTAACACAGTCCTCTTGTGAGAGCACAAATGAGATGCTTCCCCACAGAGGTGGGGCATAAGAGGCCAAAACCTCCTTTGATCACTCACGTCAGCAGAGAGGTTGATTCTTTTTACAACACAAGTTTGCTCAAGTTACAAAGAATTTTACATCTCACTGAAATCTAGTTTGTTACCAGTGTAATAATTTTTTTCACCTATAGCCATTTTTAGAATGACCTAGTCATAATTAGCCTCAAAATTTATGTCACTTCCAAGTGAGTCAAGGTACCATTAAACAGCTTGGTGTTAAGAGAATGAAGGCATCGTTCCAAGATGGCCTCAGAAAGCAGAACCTGAGGTTTCTTTTCCTCCACAGGGTCAAAAAATATCAGCTTTCAAAATACTCTGAGTGTATCCTGAGAAAGGAGGACCCACGAGTCACAGATTTTGTACTATCTAATCCTAAAAGATTCGTATCCAACCAGTGTATGAATATATAGATATGACTTTCTTAGGATTAGGGGTGTGCATTTACATATGTATATATGTACACGCATATATTTGGCATGTCTATAAAAATATATAAATACTTTTACAATTGATGTACATTGGAAAGGATAGTCAAAGGCTCAAATACTGAACAGGAGGCTGAATACTAGCCGGAGAGGAATACCACGAAGGCAGATCAACTGGATAGGAATTAACAATGTGACAGTGTCTGAAGAAAGGGAGCTGTTGTCTTCCATTGTGTTAAGAGGACTGTGGTGTGTAAAACAAGGAAGGTAATTATTCTGCTCTGCTTAGCACTTGATAGCTCTCAGCTGCAGCACTTACATACTGTTGGGAGGATGGGGTTTCAGGGAAGACAGGCAGCCTGGAAGCAGCGTGAGCAGAGCAGCAGCCAGAACAAAGGGGTATCATTCCTACAGGAAAAGGTTGAGAGGACAAGATGTGCCAAGCTTGTCGCAACAAAGAGAAGATAGCACTGACATAGACTAAAACTTGATAAATAAGAAAGGAGCTCAAAAGATAGTACTTGACACCTGAGAATTTTGAAGCACTATAAATATATGCTTAAGACCATGGTTTCCCTGGGATGCATATTTTATTGAAACCACTTGGTGTGTGGCTAAATTGAAACAGAGAGTTTAAGTGGTTTATTGAGCATGGCAGAGAGTGGCAGGGGAGGCTCTGGCTAACTGATCTCCTGAAGCTATTCTGCAAATTGCACCACAGATTAAAAGATGCCCTGTCTACCCCAGAACATAATGGAGGAAAACAAAGACGGTGAGAAATTGTGCTCTTCTTCAAATGCTCTCTGCTACTTATACCTCATTGAGTAGGTCTCTACTGGGCTATTAGTTCTATGAGCAATTGGACTGAGGAAAATTACCAGGGAAATTTTGCAGTCACTTTCATTACAGATATTATTACTAGTTGTCTATTGTAATCAGCAAAGCCTGTTTCATCAGTGTGATGTAGCAATTTTCATTTTCATTCTCTTGCGTATGCTCCTGTGAACAATAACAGGACAGTCTGTGAGGAACGGCTGTGATTACAAGCTGAGAATGTGAATTTTGTCTGATGGGAAGTGTGTGGCAAATTCTACCGAAGTTCCCCCTTGTCTAGCCTGCATGACTGCGGCAGCACAGTTTGTTTCAGGGCATACTGACTGAAACACTTCTCCTCCCCTAGCACTGATATAGATCTAAGAAGCTCTAAGAGAAGATTTCAGAGTTCTTAAAGCACAGGAGCTCTTGGCAGGTGGTACCCTTTTGGGAATGACACACTGCAAGAAAGCTGTGACCAGTGTTCCTGGGAAAGGAAAGCTGGATGGAAGAGCTATATAGCAAGGTTTCACACCTTTCTTTGACAATAAAGTTACTGTTTCTGAACTCCTGTTTCATGGACAGCAGTTTCCAAGATGCAAAGAAGTGTGACACCAGCAGTCACTGAGACAGCAGCCACCTTTACTCGTCTGCAGATGCTCAAAGGAAGATGTTCAAATCCCTGAGCCAGTTGCCTTCTCCCCACCACTGAGGTGACAACGAAATGCGTGAGGGAAGCAGCACCTCACCTTGTGCGTGAATAACATCAAAAGGTTTTATAACCACTGGGTGCTGTACTAAGAGCAATCTCAGAGCTGTTTTGAGCTCATTAGCCAAGGGAGAATCAACGAGGATCAAGGTAAGTGATAACTACTTAAACTGCTGACTGCATTTTTGATGCCAAATAGAGAGGAAAAATATTTTCTCTACCTGCCTCTGTTCTCTATTACTGCAGTGGAGTTATGTTAGTCCACTGGGCTGCATGGACATCACTCTCTCTGGAGGTATTTTTGGTCCAGCTGTGTCAGTGGAGGACAGTTTTTTCTGTCTCAGCTGTTCCACAATGTACCTTCTATCTCCTATGGGCATACCTGGCTCAAAATATGCAGGGTTTTATAAAGATTCTGCCTCCTGGAGGCTTGAGGATTGCCTAGTCTGTTGGGTGAGCCATGCCTGCCAGAAAGGAGGTGCGAGGTCTCCTTATTAGCGGAACCAGACCAGTTTTGGTGTCTGTGCCTGGCATGGCTGGCTGCTATTTCAGCTGGGGCAAGAAGGCTTCCATTAGGGTTACGTTCAATTATTCTCCACTGAGACCTTCAAAGCTGTGCTGGTTGAGTCAGTCTGCAGTTGTACTGCATTGGGCTTCTTTAACCTGTTGTCACTGTATGTAACCAGTGCCACATTACATATTAAGAAATCATTTTTCCTCTGGTGGAAAAATTGTTTAAATATTCTGATTCATACAACACAGGCCTATATAGGCTGTGGATCTTTGGTTTTAAAGATAAAGTTAATTTTGTCATAAAGTACAAGGATACATGTAGATAAATCTGGCAGGCATGCAGGCATCTAGTCCATATAATTGTTCTAGGTTTATATGATTACTGCTTCCCTGGTCATCTCAGTAACTATCCTCCTCCAAAGACATTGAACCATTCCTACTAGGAGTGCTGCCAGCCTATTACTGCAATGCCAAGGCTACACCACACTCTTCTCAGGTTGCCATTTAAACCATTATGTTTCTGTCGTTGCTGACAGGTCAGCTCAGCTTCCACCATCCCTGGGTTCAACTCTGATCATACCTGCACTGACATAAATCAGGAACAGCATCACCACAGCCAAAAAAACGTAAACTTTCAGTTTGTAAAATAAGTAAGAGTGAAGAATCCTCTCCAGGGTGCCAGTACCTCTAGCACACTGCCTTTAACATCAATGTCATTATTATGGCCACTAGCATCATACCATGTACGTATTTGGTCAGCACCGAAGGCATTGGCATCATTACAGACAAGTACAGTCCACACTACAGACAGTGCCATGAGGAGGTGGGGGTGTTCAGCTGGTTCTTGGTCTTTTTTTTTGTTAACTTTCCTTAAGAAACAGAGTTAAGTCTTATTTTTACCTCCAGGCTACTGAAGTCCCAATTGTTCACGTAAGGCAATAAATCATTCACAGTTCTTATCACAGGACATGATCAGACTGACTGATTAGTTCTCCTGTACCGGTTTTCTTCCCCAAGCACTGATACCCAGCAAAGTGACATTGAAATAAATCTGAAGCCTGAGAAAAATCTTTCACGTCTTCATCACCATCTACTTACCAAGGCTCGCTAATAACATTAATTACAAAGGGAATTGTTGCCTTTGGCTGATATGTTTAATTGCCACCATCTATAACCAAGGTGTCTGGGCGATGCCCACTCATGAAGCCACAGCCTTGTCAGCTCCTGATCCCTCCTGATCAGGGATCAGCAGCCCCAGGGCATCATGCACAAACCAAGAGCTCCCCGAAACCAGGTCACCCCTGCACACCACTCGTCACAAATTTGGGGACTGTGAGATCAGCTCATACTTCCTCCCTGCTGCAGCACTGCGATGGAGGTACTAAGTCATTAAATGTAGAGGGGAAAGTAGGGGTTGGCAGGGACATGTGTGCCTGACGCAAGCATCAGCACCACCTCTCTTACCTCTCTCAGGATTTTGAAGGACTCTGTCAAGGCCTTGTTTACAGTCCCCACTCCTTTTGCCTGCAGTTCATCCACCAGCTGCTTGAAATGCTAGCAAGGAGAGAGGCAAAAAGGCAAGGGTAACCTGGAAAAGTCTGTACCATCAGGCTGCCAACCCTTCACCAGTGCTGGTGGGGCAGTGCTCCACTGTGATGGACAGAGATGGGAAAGTCAAGCGGCTGCTCCACTGGCAGTGCCATCACATTGCACCTACCCCCAGGCAGCCACAGCAGGACTGCATCTCTCAGCGTGTGGGCTGTGAACCGTTGGTGGTCCATGGAACATCACCCAAGTAACAAAATATTAGAAACTGGGCTTTCCCTTATCCACCCCTTCAGGAAAAAAACCAACCAAACAAACATTCCTGTGCATGCAATAGCAACAGGGTTGGGAAAAACCAAGGTAGTAGACAAGTATTCAGATTTTAACAGGCATTGAGCTGATTGTAAATGAATCCCTCAGAGAGTACTCTCTGTAGGATGGACAGTGCCCAAAAGGCTAAGAGTTTCTTTGGGTACCACTGCAGGAGATATCACCCTCTGGAGTCACACTCAGGGCTAAGCTGGGAAAGAAATTTGGAGAAAGATAGTTGTAGAAGACAAGAAGGAGTATGGTACCTCTGTGGTATTAATATTGAGAGAAAAAGGAAGAAAAAAAACCAGTAAGAAAGCTAAAAATACAAGTCAGCCTGGAGGGCAGTGGAGCAGCTGGATGCAGGCTGATCACCTCGGGGCTGCTGAGCCCTCCTGGATCAGAGCAGCAAACCCCCTCCTCAGAGGATGCTTGCTGGCAATGCACCCTGGCGAAGGGTCAGGCCAGGCTGAGAACATAGTCACTGGTAAAGGGCTGATTTTTCTCCTTTCCAAGATCTGAGGACATGGGGTTTCAGAGATGGAGAACCTTTGCCTTCTGCATCCTGTTTCCACGGCAGCCTGGGCCAGGTCCACTCATGCTCAGGCAGTGGTGGTGCTGAGTCTGCTGTGACACAGAGAAGCTGGTTGCTGGCATGTAGCTTGCCAGCTGACTTGACATTACAGCAGCTTCGCGTAAGCAAAGGTGAACCAAGGACTCGGCGCACGCCACTGAACTGGTGTTTGTTTCTGAAGTGCAAATCCACGCGCTTCTGGGCAATGGTTGTTTCTTGTCCCTGAAGTTTCAGGCTGCGGCGTCTTAACCCCGTGTACTTATTGCATTAAGAGAACTACCTGAATAACATCGAAAGGAGCCTGGTACTCACCTCTCTGTTGTCTCTGTCTGCTTGGACCAGGATACCCTTAAAACAGGGTTCAATAAAATGAACATAATCATTGTACTGCAAAGAGAAAATTGAAAGAAATGGGTTGTAATGGGAGAAAATTCACAAAACGGGTTCACATTTAAGGTGGATGTTCTGAAAACAGCACGGAGCATTATGCTATTTTATACATATTTCCCTTAAGAATTGTTTGTAGTGGTCATGGCAAACTATCATTTTGATAAATCTTGTATTTGTTTAAATAATTATGGTATTTTGCCAAGTTCTATCTGGGCATATCTACACATACAAAGTTACTTTTTTTTCCTCTCACTCTCTAGAGATTTTATCCACACTCTATTAGCTTGTGCCCCTGGCCTTGCTTCTAGCACTATTCACACTTAGTTTTGACTTCTGGAGACTTTGTGATTCCCCAGTTGCCAGCTGAACCTTGTGAGTGGTTTTGCAGCTTAGTGTGATGCCTCTGGCACACGACTGAATGATAACATATTGAGCTACCACACGTACACTGAGCAGTAATAATTAGTGGGATAGATGCTTGTAGCCTCATACATATGTGAGGTAAAACATGCCAGTGCAAACCTTTTCCTGCAAGGTTCAGAAGAGCATAACTCATAAGAGCATGGCTAAGAGGCCAGCTGATCAATAGGAGCTTAGGTCAGTCTATAATGTGCCTGCGCCAGTAGGTTCTTGGTGTGAGTACAGTAAAGAAATATATATTATATGCTTTTTCTGGGATTGTTTTGGAAGAACAGATGATTTTTCCAATTCCTTAATGCATTCTAAACAGCCATATCAAGACAGAGCTGTCACCATTGGAGTTTCTAACTATTTTATACCATGAGAAGCTATCAACAAAAAGTAAACTTTATATCTCAGTGGCCATGCCCTTGTAAACTTCTATAGAAAGCAGCCTGGGGAAAGACACGGTGCTTGAATTAGCTTTGAAAATTAGGAGGTAAGCAGCCATTTGCCTTTAAGCTGGCATCACCCCCCCACCTCCCCCAGTCTTGGATCATGTAAAAGGTTTTGTTTATATGGTGTTGATTCTCTGTGGGTAACTGGCCAATTCTCATCCTGGTCAGGGCTTTAAAAAGGAGAAAGAAACACTCAGGCAACCTGACCATCCTCCATGTGGGGGGTGAGATGACTTAGCAGCCACCCTACTGACCACACAAAGCCAGCTCCCCAAGGGTAATTTGTTTTAATCCCCCATCCAGCATAGGTACTAAGTGTGGTAGTTAACCTGTAGTATTCTATGAGGACTGAAGGGTTGGTATAAGGCATGAGGAAGACAGCTCAGCACTGGAAATGGGACGTACTTACTGCAATGATGTTGACAAAGTCGTTTTCTCCCAGAGTATCTAAAATAGTGATGATGGTGTGTTTGGCAATGGTCATCCGCAGGCCCTTCATGCTCCCACTGACATCCACAATGATGACAATGTCCTTGGGAGAGGTGGCTGCTTGGATGTACCTTTATAAAAATAAGAATACAAGGAAGTTGGTTGAGTGTACGGGGAGGAGGAACGCTGGGTGTGCTGCTGTCACACGATGCTAGCTGCAGCACTACATGCACCACAAGCACAGTTATCAGCAGGGTCAGGCATCATCTGGTGCACCCCTTCCTACCAGCCTGCTTCTTCCACTGGCCCCAGCATCTCAATTCCCACATTGGCAAGTGCTGGGCCTGCTGCAGATGTCCAGAGTCAGCTGAGAGTGCCAATTGCTAAAGCCTCCTTTAGCCATGCTGACTAGACTGAGTAAGTGCCCCACATTTCTGGAGCCTGAACAGCCCCGTCTCTCCCATTACATAATTATAAGGATGGGACAGAGAAAGGATACACTGGTGGCGATTTCCATATAACACGTTAGATGCCATATGGAAAGCTGGCTCTGACAGCTGGTTGGGCTTCCAAACCTTCTATTGCCTTCGTTTATGTGCTCCGCATCTCTCTTGCGGGAGCAGAACGGGGCAGTAACTGCTGATCAGCAACTCACCAAGGTGTCACCTTGGAAAAGAGGGAGGGGGGAAGACTGAAAGGTGCTTTGGCCAAGTCTCTTCAAAACTCTTACCAGCCACGATTCCTGCAGTCAAAGGAGATAACTCCATTCTCATCTGGTAACCACTTTATTCCTGAAGGGAGCAGCAAAAAGAGAAATCAACGCTCAGAGACAGGCAGGCATCTGCTCCCCGCTCTCCAGGCACCCGCACTTCTGCTGTTCACTGCTGAGAACTGGCTACCCCGGGGGGGCATGCAAGTCTGGCCAGCAATAGCAGTGGCCATTCTGCAGAAAAGCAGAAGTGCATGGTTTTTGGCATTTCTCAGTAAACTGCTTATTAAGCATAGTCTGTTCTAATTTGGGGGAGCAATTGCTCTCACTTTGAGCTTTCTGCCACCTTGATGTAGTTCTCAGAAATTTCTTTTTCTCCCCAAGGGTGGCTGAGAGCATAAAAAAGCAGCAACAGGGACAGGAACGTGTCCCAGATTCCCTGCTAAAGACTGTGCTCACGGTCGTCTCTGCTTTCCTCTTCCACAACACGTGACAGGTCACAGAATAAGGGCATGCCGCCATCTGACGAAGGGGCCACCAGGCCAAGCTACATCTGCAGAGGATCTTGTGGGTTCCTCCAAGCACGGGGCCTCCCTCTTGCACTGTGACCTTACATGCTGCTCACAGCTGGCGAGTGGGTAACAAGTCAGGCCGGCCAGCTGCCTCTGCCATGTGTGGCCTTGGGGATGGGGAGAGGTTGTGGCCACCACTAAAAACCGCGGGGGAGCATGAGGCAGGGAGCCCTCCTACAGCCTCCACACCCTGCCTGTGAGATTCCCGGGTCCTGCCATGGTGTTTTGTGAGATTTTGGAGGGCAGCCTGCCTGAGGCACAACCCTGCAAGCAAACTGCTCTGGGCTTGCAAGGGCAACATGCCTGGGGGGCTGGTCCATAAGGGGAAAAAGGGGTTTATGCCGGTGGTGGACAATATTCCTTCAGCCTAAGCTGCAACAACCCATCCACTGAGTATTTTGCTCACTGCACCCTGCCCTTCATGGGGCCATGCTGTTCCCAGCCTTCCCAGATTGGGCTCTTCCATGGCATGGACTCTGTCCTGGCAGACTACTGTGTCGCACTGAAAGAGCAAAGGCGATCTTTTACCTGGGTAGAGCCTGAAGAATCCAGTGGAGCTGCCAAAATACTGCCAGGTCAGTGTGGGATCCCTTTCAAAGTTGTCCACAAAAATAGGATTCAAGGCTTCTGACATGTAAACACCGTTAAGGATGTCAGGGTCTGTGGGGGAAAGAATAGAAAATGTGGAAAAAAGTGTGCAAAAGAGGGGAGGACACCCACCACCCCCGATGGAGGAGGGGGATGGGAACAAAGGCAGTCACAGGAGGAATGCAGCTTCATCCAAAGCTTTGACATTGACCAGGGAATTGGAGACATCATTCAAGAAAATCCTGGAGGGCAGGTCGCCACTGGCCACTACAGGCATTCTCAGCTTGGTTATACGTTATTATTCCCATTTCTCCTTCCGGTCTTGTCTGCCCTTGGGCATTACATCTGGTTGGAAGAGGGCTCTGAGACACTCAGGAAAACCAGTACTGCGCTGAGCACAACTGGCATGCCACACTGGCAAGACTCAGCTGCTACCTAAGAGGGGATGTGTGGCTGTTGTAGGGCAACTGCCTGATGAACCATTAAGTGGAACAGCTTTTCTACAAAGAGTGTTTAAATTTATGATAGATGCATTTATCTCAGACAGAAGAGCCCCAGGATTTACACACTGTTTCTCTCTCACTCTCTTCCCTCTTTCCCCCAATAATTCTTTATTTTTGTCTTTGCCCTTTCTTTCACAAAGCTTTAGCTGTCCTCCCGTGCCCCTGATCTCATCAGAATCAATAAGAAGTTGCAGACTTTCAAGAGCTTGTAAGAGGCAGTGTATATTTGGTGTCTGTGTTGACTGATTGCCTCAGGAGACCAAGCAGAGCAGCAGCAATAGAAACAGGGAATTATAAGAAACTGGCCATTTTAGGATTAACTGTATTACTGTTGAGAGGGATGGGGCTTTGACCCACCACTTCCTGTTAGTCACTTTACTCAAGGCGTTTTTGGTCAAATTAGGGGAAAAACTTAACTATGACTCCCCAGCAATGAGGCCAAAGTAACTCATGTAGAAAGGGAGCTGGAAGAGCTGTGGAGAGCCAGGCTTGCTGCTGGTTGCAAGAGAGGGAATGAGTATTGCCAGGCACTGCTCCCAGGAGGAGCCCTGGGCACGGAAGCAGCTCCACTCCTCCACCTCCTGCTCATCCTCCAGCCATAGCCAGAGCAGCAGGGTGGTTTGTGTCAAGCGGTACAGGCAAGAAATCAGCTAGCTGGGGAGTGCCTCTCTGCTGTCTCTGACAGTGGCCATTTGGACACTTCTTTATGCTGCTGTGGGCAGCAGCATACCTTGTATAGCTCTGATGTAGCTACCAACAGCCAGCTCTGCTGGTGGCTCTATGGTGAGCTAGATTTTAGTGTCCAGGGCTGTCAGACCAGATGGAATTAATTTAAAATCATGGGAGAAATAGAACTCCATCTATTGTCCCTCTTAAACAATGTAGCAGTTGTGATCACAGTCACCAGTGCCTGCCCCATCTGGTTCTGAAGACTGTAAATTAACTCCATCTAGGAGAGAAGTAATGCCGCTTTTTTTTTTTTTCTTGCCAAAATGTATGCAAGGGGAAGAGCTGATGGGGAGGCAGGGAAGAAGCCAGTTCAGACAGCTTCAAATGTTGGCCGAAAAGAGCAGTAAAGTTAGAACAATTGCAGCTGGTGCCTCAGCCTACAGATTTGGCAGTGTGCTGACCAGCCTGGAGATGGACCAGTTTCTGGTGCGTAGCTGGAGTGGTGTGGTGTGTGGGGGGAGTGGACACAGTCTGGGCAAGGCTGAGGCCATGTGAGCATCAGTGCCTCCCTGGGCTCCTGTGTTGCCAAAGTGCCAAAGGTTTCCTGAGAATGGAAACCAGCCCAGAACAGTCATGTCCCAGTAGAAGCTGTGAATTACCCCCAGTTCCCTACAGATATGCTCACTGGAATTGAGACTGTCCCCATGAGGTGTTAGTGCCTCATAACACAAAGATACTTGGGGTCTAGATTCTCAGCTGAAATCAATGAGATCCTTGATACCTAAAGACCTTGATAGATCTGACCTGTTTGTACAGATTAACAGTTGCCAATAAATTCACATCAGTTTGTTTCACAGCATCTTTGTTTGGGTAGATGAAGCCTAGGAGACTGTACTGCCTGCCTAAGATGGAGGACTATCCATCATCAGACGTCTTCCAAGAGCAGATTATACCTAAGCCCTGTCACAGTCACAGACTACAGCACAGACGGCACTGTGCCTTGGACCAGTACCTTTCCAGCCCTGTTGTATTTTCTGACAGTTGTGGGTTTTTTTTATTCCCATCCATTCTTCCAGTGTTATTACTGATAGTTTCCACAGCAACCTACTAGTAGTGAGAAAGCAGAGGCCAGGAGAGGCCATTACCTTTGTTGTAGACGTTGGTGGGGAGCTGGATGTCACTGTATGTTGTGTTCACCAGCAGGTTATTGAAATGCTCATTTGGCTCCAAAATGAATTCATCTCCAAGCTCCACATAATTGTCATTTTCATCCTTGTCATTAATCAGGAGAGAGTTGTAGTAATCGAACTGTTGATGAAGACAATGGAAAAGAGAAAGGCAACAAAAAAGAATAAGACAGACTATTACCAGTACTGCCTGAAAAAATACACTCTTTAAAACATGAACAAGGGACATCTGGAGAATTCGGGCTTCAAATAGGATCAAGACAAGCAGCAAACAAGAGCCATTACCAACTGAAAAGTGTCAAGTAACCTAAATGGTGGTTTCTGCCCAGTTTCTTATTGTCAGGTGCCCATATGACTGAAAGCATGGTCATAACCAGCAGAAGAGACATCTGAGAGCAAAGGGACATGGTGCAGACTTCCGGGGTCCCTCAGAGGTATTTAAGTGACTAGTCAAAGAGGTCGAGTGTCTCACTGGGTCTGGCTCCCAGGTTTGCTACAGGGCATGCTGATGCTGACCTTACTTGCCCTGTCTCTACAGCTGTCATTTACTAGGGTTAACTCCTGGTATACGTGCAGCCAGGATTATCCCCTCGCTCTGTCACTCCAAGAAGCAGGCACTCATCAAGAGCAAAGGATAGAGCAGAAGGTGCTCAAAGACAATGCAGTGCTCCTCCTGTGAAGGCCACTGGGGATTTAGCATCTTCAGTCACTTTAGTATCTCCAGGGCACTCTTCACCCTTGGATAACAGATGTTTTTAAGATATTTTTCTTGACTTTATCTGAGAACAGAAATTATTTAAGGATTTATGTTCCAGCATTAACAGTACTCAGGGAGTGCAAATTGTGTGTGTGAATACAGGACATGTGCCTCGACTCCTCCATGACCCTTATGGTGAATGCAGCTGAACCAACTAGCATGACTGTTATGTGATCCTTAAATAAAGAGGTAGGAGAGGTTAAATTGGCAGCTGGCTTGATTTCAGTAACTATTTTCAGTCCCACCCTTTCCCAGCATGGAGAGATATACTTGCAGGGGTAGCCTGTACTTCTGCTAACCACTCTGTGCTTGTACTGTGAACAGTGGACTGACTTCATCAGAGTTTTCACACCAGTTCCCTTCACCAGCAATAATCCCATAGCTTGGCTACAACAAACAGTTATTAACAGAAAGCCAATTATCCAAATTGCTTGGACAGCACCAAACTTTCACCTAATGGGAAGTCCTGACAAGTGGGTGCCCGCAGGGTAGAGAAAAGATGATGGGAGCTGTTGAGAAAGATGGTAAGAAACTCAGTTTATTGGAGTTAATGGTTTGCTGTATTTGTAACAGCATCCTCCTTGTTGCTCATCCATACTCAATTTTTATCTCATTTTCCAGTCAAGTAACCCACAAAGCGCCAGCTAATTTGCACTAACACGTCACATAATGACAACGTTGGTGTACAGTAGATGTAATGCCAATAATATCACCCAACCCAGTGTCTTCCCAAATCCTTTCCCTCCTGGAGCCAAAGGGAATAATCTCCTTGGTGTTGCTAGGTTTGGGATCTGCTAAGGGAGTCTCTTACACTAATTTCTAGACAAGCTGAGCATCCTGAAGACAAGGAAACTCCTAACCTGTTCAGGAACCTGAGCTGGCTGGGTGCTGGCAGGCTTGCCTTTTGGCTAGTCTCTCTGAGGATGAATGCCGTATTTTGTCATTGACCAGGGTAGACTTACCTCCAGGGAGGAGTTGTATTCATGGTTCAGATCTGCATCTTCTGCTGCTTCCACCAACCTCTAATGCAAGCACACAGAAAGAAGGATGAGGGAGGGGGTGTTGTGGAAAGCCCTCCAGGAGCTCTTCCAGCTGTATCAGCCATTCACACAGTTAGTGAAAAGACACACAACTGCCTCCTTCACTACAACAGAGTCACAGGGCTGCAAACTTCCCTCTTTCCCCGTTTTTCTGCTGACCTGTCTTTCTGTGCTTGCAACTTTACAGCTTGGAAAATGTATTCACAGCTATTTATTGCCAAGTGTATTCACACCTACTTACTCCAGAGTCCCTGCTAAATCCCCGAGCAATCTTAGCTATCACAGGACATATACAAATAGAAACATGTCCATTAGAGAAACAAAACCCAGAGATTTAATTTCATTTTCCATGAACCCTTCCAAAAAGCCATGGGAAAGGCATCTCAGACCCAGCCTGATGTCAGCATCTCATCAAAGGAAAAGGCCTTGTCGGAGTCTCAATTTGGTATTGTTACTGAGACAAAGACCATGACTTGATTTTGTAAAGGGCTCAGTGATGTGACCATTTATGAGCTCCTACCATTTATGGAAGGCAATATAATCAACTAGTATTCTCCACTATGATGCTTGAGGGCACTAAT
>WKFP01014941.1:265781-320123 GCA_011057875.1 Pterocles orientalis | reverse complement strand
GGGTCCCTCAGAGGTATTTAAGTGACTAGTCAAAGAGGTCGAGTGTCTCACTGGGTCTGGCTCCCAGGTTTGCTACAGGGCATGCTGATGCTGACCTTACTTGCCCTGTCTCTACAGCTGTCATTTGCTAGGGTTAACTCCTGGTATACGTGCAGCCAGGATTATCCCCTCGCTCTGTCACTCCAAGAAGCAGGCACTCATCAAGAGCAAAGGATAGAGCAGAAGGTGCTCAAAGACAATGCAGTGTTCCTCCTGTGAAGGCCACTGGGGATTTAGCATCTTCAGTCACTTTAGTATCTCCAGGGCACTCTTCACCCTTGGATAACAGATGTTTTTAAGATATTTTTCTTGACTTTATCTGAGAACAGAAATTATTTAAGGATTTATGTTCCAGCATTAACAGTACTCAGGGAGTGCAAATTGTGTGTGTGAATACAGGACGTGTGCCTCGACTCCTCCATGACCCTTATGGTGAATGCAGCTGAACCAACTAGCATGACTGTTATGTGATCCTTAAATAAAGAGGTAGGAGAGGTTAAATTGGCAGCTAGCTTGATTTCAGTAACTATTTTCAGTCCCACCCTTTCCCAGCATGGAGAGATATACTTGCAGGGGTAGCCTGTGCTTGTACTGTGAACAGTGGACTTCCTTCATCAGAGTTTTCACACCAGTTCCCTTCACCAGCAATAATCCCATAGCTTGGCTACAACAAACAGTTATTAACAGAAAGCCAATTATCCAAATTGCTTGGACAGCACCAAACTTTCACCTAATGGGAAGTCCTGACAAGTGGGTGCCTGCAGGGTAGAGAAAAGATGATGGGAGCTGTTGAGAAAGATGGTAAGAAACTCAGTTTATTGGAATTAATGGTTTGCTGTATTTGTAACAGCATCCTCCTTGTTGCTCATCCATACTCAATTTTTATCTCATTTTCCAGTCAAGTAACCCCCAAAGCGCCAGCTAATTTGCACTAACACGTCACATAATGACAACGTTGGTGTACAGTAAATGTAATGCCAATAATATCACCCAACCCAGTGTCTTCCCAAATCCTTTCCCTCCTGGAGCCAAAGGGAATAATCTCCTTGGTGTTGCTAGGTTTGGGATCTGCTAAGGGAGTCTCTTACACTAGTTTCTAGACAAGCTGAGCATCCTGACGACAATGAAACTCCTAACCTGTTCAGGAACCGTATTTTGTCACTGACCAGGGTAGACTTACCTCCAGGGAGGAGTTGTATTCATGGTTCAGATCTGCGTCTTCTGCTGCTTCCACCAACCTCTAATGCAAGCACACAGAAAGAAGGATGAGGGGGTGCTGTGGAAAGCCCTCCAGGAGCTCTTCCAGCTCTATCAGCCATTCACACAGTTAGTGAAAAGACACACAACTGCCTCCTTCACCACAACAGAGTCACAGGGCTGCAAACTTCCCTCTTTCCCCGTTTTTCTGCTGACCTGTCTTTCTGTGCTTGCAACTTTACAGCTTGGAAAATGTATTCACAGCTATTTATTGCCAAGTATATTCACACCTACTTACTCCAGAGTCCCTGCTAAATCCCCGAGCAATCTTAGCTATCACAGGACATATACAAATAGAAACATGTCCATTAGAGAAACAAAACCCAGAGATTTAATTTCATTTTCCATGAACCCTTCCAAAAAGCCATGGGAAAGGCATCTCAGACCCAGCCTGATGTCAGCATCTCATCAAAGGAAAAGGCCTTGTCGGAGTCTCAATTTGGTATTGTTATTGAGACAAAGACCATGACTTGATTTTGTAAAGGGCTCAGTGATGTGACCATTTATGAGCTCCTACCATTTATGGAAGGCAATATAATCAACTAGTATTCTCCACTATGATGCTTGAGGGCACTAATTCTCAACTGGTGCAGAATGGGAAGAAATCCAGCTGAACATCTACATATTTTCAGAGTTGCACAATCAACAACATTTTCAACAAAACTATTTTTTGCTCCTTCATGAAGGATAAGGCAATACAAACATTGGAAAACTCTGGCTATCAATTTAATGTTATGGGCCAAAGCTCTGGATCTAAAAATGTCCACATTTCACTTCGAGATTCAAATGATGTGTTTCTGGATGACTTTTCCACATTAGATGCCTTAAACAGTCAAGGCTCTGTGACTACAGAAATATGCTTTTCATAGTGGGTAAATATGAGGGAACATGATAGAACCTTAGATGCAAGAAGTGAGAGGGGCCATAATGATTACCTTCTCTGATCTCCAACACACCAACAGCTAAAATCCTCTTGCCACCTCCTCCATGCTTCCCCAGGTACACAGCTGGAAATCCAAGCACCTTCCTTGCAGCTCATGTTCAGCGGATGCAGGAATTTCCCTTGAGCCACACACACAGCCGAAACAAGCTGCCACTCTTCAATGGCCCAGAGGGCATTATGCAAGGATGAACTTTTTTTCACTCATGAGAGGTTTTTTTCCCTCTTTAAATAGCTATAGAATCAAACCTATTTTCTCCTAAAAGAGCGTTCATTCCTTCATATTTATTCCTAGATTTTGTTTTTATCTTATTTCCTACTTCGGGCTGAAGGAGAAGCCAGCATTCCCTTGTCTGAACGCCCACATCCTCCCACCAGTTTCTACTTAAAGCTCAGAGCGAGCCAGGCGCACCAGCAAGCATTTGGTTGGGCAAGGAAGTCCTTGTGCAACCTCTGCGCCCACATACTCCTGGTACAGACGGGAGGCCTGAGTCTATGGCTCTGAGGCTGATGGGAGAGGACTTCCTTCCCATAGTCACCATGGTCATACCTCAACAGCTTCAACCTTCCTGCGGAGCATGCTTTCCATCTGCTCTGAGAACTTCTTCACCAGCTCCAAGCCGTCTACCTCTTTGATCTTCAGAGTTGGCTCCACATCTTTGTACTTCTACCCAGGGGAAAACAGAAAATCCTGCTGAGCAGGAGGCTCATAAGGAGAGGGGTGAATCTGTCATTGTTAGCTGGGTATTTTATTTGGTAAAGAAAGATGTGCTGAAGGAACTGGTCTGGTTTACCACCTTCTCCCATCTTTACCTTTCCTCCCTTTTCACCCCATAATTTGGGCACGTGCAGATCACTGGCCGTAACATGAAGCATTTTGACCAAGTAAAAGCAACTGATCTAATTTTGAGCTTGTGGCTGCTGAAAACAGCAGTGTACCTGAAGATATTGGTGCCTGAAAATAAGGGAGAGAAGAAGGTCAGCATTTGAAAACCTAAAGTAACACATTGTGCTTATGTCCATAAGAGCATTATATGCATCAGATACCTAAAATTTACTTAAGAGAGAGGGATGAGCAAGGGAATGGAGCTGTAAGCTGTCATTACATTACCTCCTATATCATATGTGCTCTGGGACACTAGCAGGAGGGATGTCATGCTAGTGCGTGCCCTGTCCTCCCACAGCACCACCATAGCTGTAGGGTAACTTGTCAGGTCTGCAGCAAGAAGGGTCTGCTCAGTGCTTAGGTGGGAGACTGCCAAGGAAAGGTTGGCAAGACAGTTATGATGCTACTTATTCAGCATGCATGAGCATGCTGTGGACCAAGAGCAGTGCAGAGGCAATTCCCAGAAACTAGGAATTATGAGCAGGACTACTTAGTGCTGCCTCCACTGGGAGAGATGCTGTAGTGAGAAGGATCTGGGTCTGACAGCTTTAGCGATAACCAGGTTCTTCTGGCCATGTTTCATATAATCTAGGCATTAAAAATCTGAGAACACTCCAAACTGAATAACTGTAATCTTCCTCCCTAAATCTGCCACTCCAAGAGTAGACACAATGGCCTTTATTTCTCCTTTTCAAAAAATTCCAAAACTAACAGAGATAGGTAGCAAGAAAGAGTGGGGAAAAAAAAAAACCCTGAAACCTGCCAAAGGACACAATATGATTATTTCAGAAAAGACAGAGCATTATCTCCCCAGCAATGAGAGTGTTTTGTGGAAGAGCAAAGGCAACATTGAATATTCCTGGTCCTTCATGATAATTTCTCTCCACAGTGCATACACATCCCCTCTGCCTTTATGTTGCATGAGCACTGTAGCAGCAATCTCAGCCAGGGCTGACTTCTTGTGCTGGTCAAAATGAGGTGGTGAAAAGAGTAAGGGGATGGCAAGGGCTTTAGTGGACCTTTCTTCTGAATCAGAAGAAAGTATCGGGGGGGGACGGACACACACACGACTTTTTAGGTCTTTAGGGTGAGTGAGTGGAGCTGCTTTTGTTCAAGAAGATCATTGACCATCCAGGAGGGCAGCTGAGCTCAGGCAGAGTAAGAAACGCCCGAGGATGGGGCAGGCTGAGGAGGTCAGACAGAAATAGCAGCAGCATCCAGCCTGCAGCAGGCATGACGGGGAGGCTGCTCGCTCTGCCTGCCGTGATTAACAACAAGGGGTTTACCGGATTAAAAACACCAGGCTCTCGTCCCTTCTGTGGCGGCTGGGTAGCTGGAGTGGGGGGGGAAGAGGAGGAGGTTGGGTTGAGCTGTGTAACCATGCTGCCAAAAGAGGGGGGTGCAACAGCAACTCCCCCCGACCAACATCCCTGGATGCTGATGAGACTGCAGCCCACATCCCAGCTGGTGTCTGTCCCATTTAGCTCCGTGTCATGGTTTCATTGGGAGGGAAGTGATCTCTGCCAGGCCAGGCTTTAATCAGGCCCTCCTCCGGGGGAGGAGGGTAATCTCTCCTGGGAAAGCCAACGAAGGGGGGGACCACACCAGCACGGGCAATCACGCGCTTTACAAAGTGACCTGCCATCGGTTACCTTGGGTCGTATCTTGAATTAAAAAGAATGGGACTCTTCACCTCTATTTTTCTAATGTGCTTTTGACACATTGACAAATAGATGTTGTTAGGATAAAAGCAATCATGAGCAATAATGAGCAGCCTGCTAATACTGTACACATCTCAGCCCTGGGAACTAGCCAGAGCTGGGAAGGCAAACCCCCTGCCCCCCAAATCTGCAGAGTTTCAGCTGCCTGCAAGGAATATACCAGGTTTGAGCTCAGATCCCCTTTGAGCTTTTTTCCTACAAAGGATCCAGCAAACCATTTTGTGTCTGCATTGCTGCCATTAAAATCTCCTGCTATTAGTGAATATTCACTGCACAGATTCCCAAAGGTGGGCAACAGTAGTTTTCAATACTGTGATTTCAACACTGTTACCAGACCCCGTGGCTGAGAGTATGCGGCAAATGTCAACACAGGTGCTTGTAGCCCACCAAGATTAACCAGCACAACCTGAGTTTAGGGTTCAGGTTATCGGATCATTATAATTTACAGAACAGGAATCAGCTAAAGGCTTGGGAGAACTGGCTGAAAGGATCTAATATTGAAAAAGGGCCAAAAAGGTAACTCTGATCTAACAGAAAATCTTTTCATATTCATCTAGTACTTCATATTCCCTTAAAACAGCAGGAGCAATTCATTAAGATTCTCCTTCCACAGTGATGGGGGTGGTGATTTAGAAGTGGAAGGTCCAGGATTCAGTATCCTAAGTTTTATTTGTGAACTGAGATATGTCACCAAATATATTTGCTTGTTGCCACCTCCATGAAATGTAGCCCATTTAGGTACACAGCATTGCATTACCTACTGCTAGTGAAACTATATTAAGAGTGTGAAAGATATTCCTTTCATCTTCACCTAGGAAAATGTCTTGACTGAACTTCTTTAGTTTGTCTGTTCTTTGCCATATAGTTATTTGTAGTCCTTTCTAGTAATCACATAGCTGAAGCCAAGCCCTGCTGTCCTTTCTCAGCCTCCATCCACTGGAGAAGGCAATCAGAACCTCAGCTACAGAAGGAAGCAGGAGGTAATTCTCAGAAATGCTTATAACGCATCATTAACATAGTAGATGGCCCTTAGCTGTCCTAGACCCTGGCCAGCATTTTAATACAGATCTGTCACCTCTGAGCCAGGCTTATATACCAGACAAGTGTACAAGGTTATCTTAACCTCCACTGCCTAATGGTCGAGACTATCCTGAATGCTTCAGCCATCAAACCAAAGCCACTCTTCAGCTTATGCTGCCTCTGTGAGGTTTAATTTGATGATATCTTGACTGCTTGGGACAGAAGATGGCCTAGGGGCTTTCTCAAAGTTCTCTAATCCAGGGTGAGAACCCACCTTTGTGGTTTCAAGAGATGTCTTACTGGTTCACCAGGTCTCTGGGAAGCCTGGTAAAAAATTGACCACTTGGGTTTGCAACATGGTATTAGGGTTTCTGAGGGAAACGAACAGAAAACCCCCCAAAACTCCAAACAAACTGAAAGCCAAAAGAGGATATTTGTGCTAGATATTAAAGAGAAGGTTTACATGCAAAACATTCAGTAACTGAAAAGTTATGTACCACTTAAAGGGGGCCTACAGGAAAGATTAGGAAGGACTCTTTACCAGGCAGTGCAGCAATAGGATGAGGGGTAGTGGCTTTAAGACGAAAGAGGGCAGATTTAGGTTAAATATTAGGAGGAAATTTTTCACTGTGAGGGTGGTGAGACACTGGAACAGGTTGCCCAGGGAGGTTGTGGATTTCCCATCCCTGGAGGGGTTCAAGGCCAGGCTGGATGAGGCTTTGAGCAACCTGGGCTAGTGGAGGGTGTCCCTGCCCATGGCAGAGGGGTTGGAACTCGATGATCTTTAAGGTCCTTTCCAACCCAAAACATTCTATGATTCTATGAATAGATAACCCATTTCACAGGCACAAAGGAGACACAAAGTCAAATTTGGAAGGTGCTGTTATCTCTGTTTGTGTTTCCTTAAAGGAAAACGCCCATCAACTTAAACACTGGAGAAAGAATTGTCTGGGCCTCTACACTGCGCACCCAACCCTTCTGCTGGTCTGCATGTACTCACACACACAGAAGTATTTCATGTGGAAAAAAACAGTCACTGGCCCAAAAAGAGAAAAGTGCCTGGGGAACACGTGTTTGGATTTCCAGACTTGGTACATCTGGCTCCCCAGGCCTGACTTGCCCACAGTCTGGAGCAGTGTGGTGATCCAAAGCAGAGTTTTAAAGGCACAATTCAAATAGTTGATGAGTGACTGGAGAAAGACAGATGAGGTAGCAGAAATAAACAGGAATGCCAGCTGGAGAGCTGCAGGAGGGGACAATGGGGTGACAATGAGCAGGTGATTGATGAGCAGGAGGAGAGGGAGTGATACGTGCTTAGGAAGGGAGGAGTGAAGGGTCAGTATGGAAGGGCATGAAATGATCATCAAAGAGGAAACACGAGGAGTACTGTTAAAAAGTATTTTTTCAAAATGGGACAATCTGGGTGGCATTTGGCCATGGCTAATGAAAGCAAGAAAAGGTGGCTCTCCCACAGTTAATGGAGAATGGCCACAGGGCATCACTCTGTGCTTATGGATATGAACTTGAATAACTCTGAAAGTTAGCTGAAGACCCATGTATTTTGCTTTCTTTCACCCCAGGGAAAAAACCTTGGAGGGCTACATGGGGGGATGATGCAAAGCCAAGGGAGCCCTTTAAGCTCTTTGCCTACCTTCTGCAGCAGGAGAGAGCCTGAATACTTAGTCACAATGGAGTACAGCTCCCCACCAAAGGTGTCTGCCCAAGACTTCACCCTAAAAATAAGAAAAAAGGAAAATCAGTGTTAATGATTCAAAGTCAGCAGAACTGCTTACTTCTTTAGACAGGAAAAACTTCATCCTCATCAGTATGAATCCACCCCAGTATTTCTCTAAACCACTAAAGTGACAATGACAATGCTTTCTCCCCAGACTGCTAGCCAGACAAGCAGTAAGGCAGGAGGTCTGCCCAGGACATTTCTCAGCAAGGAAAACCACTGAGTTCTGCTGGTCTTGGTCATTACATTTTGACTCAGTCTGGAATTTGTCTCACCTAACTTTAGAGGTGAAAAAGTTGTACATTTGGTCTTAGATTTCACCTGGTTTCCTCTATTGTTAGTAAAGTGAAATAAATAGTTCTGCAGACACCTATCTGTCTTCACTGATTGCAGACAGTGCCTGGGGTGAAGGGCTAGACACCTAATGTCAAGACTGCTGAAGAGAAATAAATGTCAAACCTGAAAGAAGTTGTCATAATTCACCCCTTGGATTCGGTTCCTAGAGCTGCATGGGGGAAGATACTAACAAGCCAGATTAATTCACTGGTCTCAGCAGAGATACTATGGCTTGATAATGCCAGAGTAGATATGCACCTCATCATTGTAAAACTACTCACATTTATGCCATCCTGTAAATAACCGATGATAGCAATACCACATGGAGAACATAAGGATGTTGAAGAGCAGCCTGAACACTGAGCCATCCAAATCAAAATAGATGGCTCCTGTAATTGACAGAGCACTTCATCAGAAATCTGTTACATGATTCACGTTAGGCAGTTCCACCTACATGCAGTTTTTTCAACAAGGATTCACTTAGGAGAGATTTATTTAATGGAATAAGTGGCTTTCTCCACTTACCAGAATAGACTACTTCTTTATGGGGTGCAGTCTTACCTATGGCTTCCAGGAGATTTCTTCCAGTCCTAAGCAGACTTGAACATCAAGGCCTAGTTTCCCAGTGCATTGCAGAGTTTCATGGCAGAATAACATACCAACACAGAGATGAGCTCTGGAGTAGAGCCAGCACAGCTATGGTGGAATAATCACAACAGCTAACTTTAGCCTGGGAAAGCCTGTTTAGGCTCCCCTCCTGCAAACCGAGGCAGATAGAAAGCTATAGAGGATGGTCTAGAACATACATAAAGCTTATGCTCTGAACTGTACCTCTCCCCACTGCCTATAAAAGAAGTGCAAGGATTTTTTAATCACTCCCTAATTGACAATGAGGCACTCATTTCTAGTTACTGATCTAGCACCAGCTGAAGTCAATAAGAAAAAAGCTGCTTCTTTTGTTTTTCTTTTTTTTTTTTTTGACATTGTGCTCTGCATCTTACTCTGACAGCCAGAACTTTTATCTCTTCATTTCATTCTTAGACAAAAAAGAACACAGGTATTTGCTAGGAGATGAGAATTTATTGCCCCATATCAGAGTTATTCTAGTAAGCCTAAAATAAAAGAGGAAACGAGAATCCCCATGGGATGCTTTCCTGTTTGTTGTAGTGACTAATGGATTCTCTGCGGTATGAGGATCCCTGAACCAACAATTAATTCAATGCCCATCTGCTGCTGCAGTTTCTATAACTTTTATGTCTGAGATGTTTTGTGCTGATATTAACTAATATTCTCCAGTCCCTTCACCTTTCACTGTATAAAGAGAAAACCTAAACATTTTGAGAGGAGAGTAATTTTAGCAGAGGATTTATTTTTACCCCATTTTCCTCTCCAAAAAAATGAGGTGCACATAATCCCGGTCTTTCTGGTTTGTGTCATGTCTATGACCATGCATGTGCCCCTAATTCCTTCCAGCCCTCATCATTTTTCAACCTAGCAGGGTTGAAGAGTCTGTGATGTTAATTTCTGACTAGTGGGTGCGGTTGGGCAGCTTCAGCAGAAAAAATGCTGTTATTGAGGTAAAAGGTCTACAATATGAGCTTAGCAACAATCAGTCAGCAGACAAACCAACCACAGCCACAATTTCACACAAGACCCATCCCTGCTGCTCATGGATCTGCTTGGCTGTGAAGTCTTTAAGTCCACCATGACCTGGGATTGCAAAAACAGGAAAGGGGAAGGTCAGTTTTTAGCCTTTGAGGCTGTGGCAGAAGAAGCCTAAATGTATGAACCTTGAAACTTCCAGCGACAGCAGAACTAGAGGAAGAAAAAAGGTCAGTGTGTGATTTCACGATTTCTATGTGGGTGTCTTATGTGTCAGATGCTCAGCCTGGGAGGAGTCTCCCAGCCACCCAAGGCAGCTGCCCCACAGCCCCTTCTGAGCTGCTGCTCTGCTCAGCGGCTGATAGTTCTGCTGGACTCGAAGCAGAGGAGGAAGGAAGTGCAAAGGCAGGAGGGAGCAGAGAGAGGGCTAGAGACTGGCAGCTTGGAGGGCTTGCTGGAAAGTAAGGGGGCACAGAGGGATGAGAGGGCACAAAGGTCCTGAAGCCCTGTGTCACAGCGCTGAAGGGTAGGTAATTAAAAATAGTGGTGGTGTTTCAGGGAAGTTGAAAAGGAGGCAAGTGAAGAGGCAGAAGTACGCTAGCATTACGTATTTAAGACAATTATTTGTCAAGGAAAGGAGTGACCTTAGAGTACTGGGAAATTAAGGGCAGCCTGATGAATTTAAATAGGTTTCTTAATTTTTTTCATAAATAAGTGAGAGAAAAGGTCAGTCTAAAATTCATCAGGTTGCAGAGAAATTTCATCTAAGACTGCTGGTTCTGTGAACTCAGGAGCAGATGTATAGAGGCAGTAGGGGCAACCTAAAGAGGCCATCGCAGGTTGATCTTCACCTTTCCCACCAACCACCATTTCCTGAAATTTCCGGCAAAAGCTGAGCAGCTAGCCCCAAGTCCTCACCATCCTCACAGATGCAAGCACTCCTGCCCATGCCATGGCCAGCTGATGAGCAGAGCAGTGGCCAGGAGGAAAGAGGTGGTGGTTTCTATGCTGAACCTACACCCCAGACATATTGCTAGGAACTGAATAGGTTTTTTGCACTGCTGGAATGAAAGCTGAGTGAGCTTTGCAAAGATGTGAATAAACTGGTGACAAACAGAGCATGGTGTAGTAAAGCCAGGCATGACTTGGGGAGCAGCACAGGGTGACTTAGCCTTGTGTCGCTTCACTGTGATTGAACCCAGCTGCTGTTAAAAAGCCTCTGGTTTTGTGTCCCCAAAATGTCCCTGTGTAATCTATGGAGCTGGTCCATTTTCTCCTGATTTACTCCCTTTGGTCCTCTGGCCAATGTGTTCTTCTTCTGAAATTTTATTTGAAAAAGGGCAACTTTTGTGTTTCAGTTAAATTCTTGAGTGGGTTTGAAACACCAGGGATTAATTCCACTGTTGGTCTGGTTTCAGTACCAGAGGAGAAAAGCTCTTTTTCTATTGTTTATTCTTCATTCCTGTATGTGAATAAGTTCCAAATTGTGCAAAGTGACGTAACTCTTTTCTCAGTAGTAAGGGGCTATCACATTATAACCAAACACATCAGAAAAGGGTTTGCCTGTAGTCCCTGCACTTGTATTCAGTGGTGAAAACAGCAGAAAGGATGGGCTGGCTTCCTCATACCACAAATTTCAAGGCCAAAAATATTTCCTTGCAGTATTTACCATGGGCACAGAAAGTAACTTTTTTTTTTATTTTACCTGGTTTTAAATTATCAGAGTTTGGATTTTATTCTGTGTAACCTCTGCGTCCTTTTTGTGAAACTCAAACCAGAAGGATTTTGCTGAGGAAGGGTTTGATAGTGCAGCCAAGAATTAAGTTGGTGGCAAAAGTTTCCTGAGACCTGTTTCCTGTAGTTGGTGCAACGTTTGGTATTTATGTGGGGTGTGCTGGTGAGCGCATCTGCAAGGGTCTTACTGGCAATTTTTGAATATGAAACATTTTCTCAATCTCAGGAGAGGGCTTGAGCTGGCTTTGGTTGGTTTAGCGGACATATCTCCTCCTGAAGCTCGATGGTGGTGTTGCCGTCTCCCCAGACCAACCCGCTGTCCTGCGCAGATGGACCTACCCCACTCCGGAGAAGCTGCCCCACAGCAACTTTTACCAACCAAGGTGCTGACATTTTTAATCCTTAAAGGATTTTACTTGACTAAATCAGCTTAACAAGGTGAAGTTCTTATAAACCAGGTTTGCTGAGAGCTGTTAGGCTCCTGGCAGGCTGCCAGGGTGGGCTGCAATGCTGGCAGGGGCCCTTCCAGCAGCGACCACACCAACGTGCACACAGGTGTGGGTGCCCTGCAAATCTAAAAAGGTGCATCAAAATTCACTGCACATGCACTAGCGCTCGGACCCAAATGCTGTGTGTTCAGGGAATGTGGCTTTTCATACTTTATATTGCAGCTCAGCTTTTCATCTGTATGCTCCAGAGCTTTGGGAAGGGCTATTACAGCCTTTGTAGTAAGGTGGAGCAGGAACAAGCAAGAAAAGGTGCCATGGCCTCCTTCTTCTATTCAGCCTCCCACTGCTAACATCCTCTGATGTCCACACACATGAATAAATGCACCCCGGTTGCGTATGTGCGCACAAAAGTTTTTTTCAGCCGTCAGCATCCAGACCAGCACAAGGGATTAGAGCTTTGGAGCTGCAAACCTTGCACTGCACGATCTGGATCTCACGTGTGTTGAAGACATGCAACTTTTCCTCAAGCACCCTATATCTGTGCCTCCCATGGCTAGATCCTGACCGGTGCCACGCATCCTCAGGGTGTCCTCGGCAGGCTGCGAACCAGCAACATCTGCTGGAACCGCTCTGCTAAACTGGGGAGCTGCTAAACCGGGGCCGCTGGTGTCTGCCTCCATGGCTGAATCTCCACAAGTTTCACCAGCAGTGGGGTTTTACGAACGTGTCTTTAAACTCATTTTGCATTCTGCTGGCCAATGCTTTAAGCAGAGCATTAATAGATGTCAAAGTGCTTAGCTAAAGCAGATGAGTATCATTGCCCTGCTTGACATATGGGGAAAACGAGGCATCACATCTGCATTAGACCTGGGAATTGATTTTTGTGGCTCCAATGCTCGTGTCCTCTCCCAGGAGCCACTGCCATCACCGTAAAGCAATGCCACCACCCCTGCAGCGATGTGCCCCGCTGGAGCAGCCTGCGCCTGCAGTGCCTGCCACCGCCGGGGAGGCACTCCCACCTGCCTGCCCATGCCCCTGCCGTCACCCACTCCACACCAGAAATGCCCCACACCACAGAGAGGGGAACACTTACGTCTCCAGCGGGATCTTTGTCTGGGCCCTGGCAGAGGGCAGGAGGCAGAAGAGCCAGAGCATCATCCACGGGACAGCCCAGTGCTCCATCCTCCGCGCACCAACCATCAGCAAGGGGACCGTCCGGCGAGATGTGGGGGCTCCCGGCCCTTCCTGCTGCCCTGTGGGGGGTCCCACATGGCCCCTGCCATGCTGCTGGACTGGGTGGCCTGCTGCTTCGGGGCCAAGCCCCGGGGTGACCCCAGCTGCCTCTGCCCCAGGGGTGTTGCTCCGGCTGGTGAGTGCTGTCAGGGGTCTCTGGCGCAGGGCAGGCAGCCAAAAACCCACTGGGGATCCTTGCCGGTGGGCATCTGTGGGTGCGGTGCCTCTCCACGCCCCAAGGAGTGTCCGCACCGGGAGACAGCTCCGCTCCGGGAGCTGCAGCGGCTACGTAATCCCCCACCAGCCCCTTAATCCCCTCGCCGAGCAGCAGCAGCTGCAGATTTAGGGAAGTGGAGTGGGATAAAATCACTCGGGATTACTCTGATTCCTGAAGATGGGTCTTGGCTTCTCCAGACGGAGGTCAGGCCATGCCTGCTTTAAAGGGGTCGCATCCACACGCCTGAAAACCCCCCTTGACCTTTGATCTCTGTCCATCAGACCTCCCTGTTTCACTTCAGGATGCTGGCAGGTCACCGTGGCACCATCTCTTCCCCGCAGGGGACCCGGGGTTGGGACCAGGAGCATGGGGCGTGTGGCGGGCTCCTGCGGGCACCGGTGGGTTCGTGCCATGTTGCTGCTTGGTGCAGAGGTTTGCATGGGGCCGATGAGGCCGGGCAGAGCTGGTGTCTGGGCAGCATCCAGCATAGGTCCTGCCGAGGTGCTTGTCCTCCTCACCATGTCTGAGGACCTCACACAGGCAAGAGGAGAGGAGGGAAAATGGGCAGCAGGAAGCAAATCTGGCAAGAAAAAAAGGACTCTGCCAGTTAACTGATCGCCTCCTAATGTAGGCGATTATTTATTAATAGCTGAACCTCTCGATTTGGGCAACATTCAATTGAGATTGCCATCCTCTCATCTGTGTCTGGAGACTGATGACTCGAAGGAGCCCAATGGCTGAACATGATGAATAGCTGCGAGTGGCAAACTGCGTGCTCAGATGAGGGTCACGCTATATAAGCTCATTATCATCCCAAGAAGTATGAATTATAAATGACTATAGATATGGCAGTGGAAAGATTATAAATGACTAGAGTGACCTGTTGAACAGCTTGACTCTGTGGCTATGGATTAACCCGTTTATTAGAGTATCTTCCCATCATCTTTTGCACCTTTACAAATGGTTTATTTAATATAAAATGGAAAACCAGGATAGATGATCAGGTTTCTTGTAAGGATGTAGAGGGGAAAACTGACTGTCAAAACACAGAAGTACTAAGGCACATATTTCAGACGTGCTCCTAAGTGCAGCGTTGGTGCTGCACATTAAATGGGATAATAGAGGAAATACAGAGAAGGGAATGAAACCATGAAACGTGGAATAAAGGTTAAATTGTATGATGAAGAGGTTTAAAGCCCGGGGTGAGCAATTAAGTAATTACAGGAATAGCTCATCTCAGGATAGGGTATTTTCGTCATTTATTACGATCTTTACTCCAGACTGAGTATCTTTTATTAAAACTATCGTCTTGTTCAACCAAGACTGTGGGCCTGAAGAGTGGAATTTCCAGATGGTGCTCTTAAGTCTGTGCAAAGGGTTATATGGGAAGGTTGAGATGCTTCTTTCTGACCTTAAAATCTACCAAAAATCAATTTCTACATGTACAAACAATCTAGTGCCAGTGCCTTCAAGGTACCACATGGCTGTACAGCATATGAAGGCCACAGGCAGAGCAGATCCCGGTCTCAGTGATGCATTTCTCAGGTGGCCAATATGGGGAGTGGGGGCTCTTTCCCATAAAAAGGGGTACACACAGACCTGCATGGCCCCAGGGGGAATCTGGAGGTGAGGACAGTACAGAGAAATGTCTTCCTCTCGGAAATGCTCATTGCAGACAAAGGGTGCAGCGTGTGGCCCGTGGGCACAGAAGGGGCTGATTGCCCTTCCCCTGACCCTGGCCTCATGCTACTGATGGACTGGGGACCACAGGGATGGGCTTCTGCTGCCTCCTCCTTCCTCTGCAGCCTGAAAAACAGAGCAAATTGCTTTTAGATGGGCTAGGAAGACTGCCCATCAAGGTGTCATTTCTGCATGTTTACCAGGACTAAAAATGAGGGGTAGCATCTAGGACGGCAGGCTTCCTTGTGTGGATATTTCAGGGAAGAGAGAATAAAAATTCATGTTCCGAATAAAACCTCTGAAATGAGATCTGAAGGCAGGAGAATCAACGTTTTAGATAGCATTTTCTCTCCACTTTGCAAGGAGCCATAAGCAAATAATTATTGTGAGTGACCCTCCCAGTCACTGTGGGCTATTTTCAGCTGGGCCCCAGTTTAATCCAGGTGGGTTCTGGCAAGAGCCCTTGTCTGGATGTGTTTGAAAACCCTGAAACGCTGAAAGAAAAGGCAATGAGACACAGCAACATGCTGAACTGGGAGAGACAAATCCCTTTATTTGGATTTATCTCATTTACTGGATATATCTCACTTAACCCCTTAATGATCTAAAGTTGCAAGGGAGTGGGATTTGAAGAGAAAATGAAAATAGCATGGAAAACTGAAGAACTCCAGTGACTAGAGGGCCCTTAATGGGATTAGGGTGCATCCAGTTACTTCTGCAGAGCTCAGCCACCACAATGTGCAAGCATAGTTGGAGCATGATAGACATCGGCAGGGTCTGACTGGGGAAAAAGGAAATGAACCCTATGAGAAAGCATGAAAGCAAGCACATAACAAGAAAAGAGAATTGAAGGCTGCAAGAGACATGGGGTAAGCAAATACAGCAAATCAGAGCTAAATTTGCAAAACTATGTGCAATAAAAAAAATGCCAGTGCGTTTTTGTGCTGTATTCACAGGCAGGGAGAAGATTTACCAGCTCCATTCATTTCTGGTTTCTTGTTATGAATAGATGCTGGCAAATGTCAAGCCCAGCCAAAGAACAAATATAATCAAAACATTGGTGTAAGCAATGTATGAGGAGAGTTTACTAAAGACAGTAGAAATCCTCATTTGTTTAATGCATTCATGTGGTGACCCTGACCTGGAAATGCTAGAGCAGACTAACATGTAGTCTTACAGTGGGATAAATATGAGAATGGTGCAGAATGAAGAAAGGGGACCTCTACACCAAGCATCAGAAAAAGCTGAGTAGAAAGATGTGCTAGGCATGGCATAACCTCTTGAGGCAACCTCTCTCCCTCCAGTACTGGTCACTAAGGTATGTTTTGTAGCAGTGAAGTGTCTCTTTGGTAGAAAGTCAGCTGAAACAAGGAATATGAACCCATCAAAGAGAAGAATATGCAGGAGGTGAAGAGCAGATGGGACAGTGTCTCAGCATCCTCAGGCATCAAGCTCATTGCAATGATTCTCCTTTTGCGAGGAGATTTATCGGGCTTGAGCTGGTCACCAGAGACCCTTCTTCCCCATGGCCCCTGTGGTAGTGATCTCCCAGCTGGCCCATGCAGAGAGGCAGGGGTGCTGCCTCCTGCTTCCTGGTACTCTGGAGCAGTGTCTCAGGGCCCACATGGAGCAACCAGCAAGGTCCTTTTCACACTGCAGATATCAGGACTGGAGAAGAGGTTGCAAGAGATCAGCACTGACTTGTTTTTCATTCTGGAGACATTGGGATCTTGCTGTGTGCCTGTCACCGCCACATACCTCAAAGCAAGTCTTTGTTCCATCATGATCCTGAACTTAAAACATCTGGGACATAATCACTTAATAAGAATGATTTGCTTTGATTTTGAATAACTTAAAATAAGGCATGATGGGAATAAATACGCGGTCTCGTTCACAGCAGATGCATTGATCTGAGATCATAATCTTGTGCCTCTCATTATCTCTTGGCAGGGCTCCTTAGATAAGTATCTGCGTACAAAAGCTCCTTTCTCCCCTGGTCAAATGTTCTGCTTCTGGAACTGCTCTCTCAAGAGTGTTGGAGCTTGTGTCCTGTTTGGGAGATAAGAGGACGATGTCTCTGGCCTGCCTGAGTAGGCTTAGCTGTTCTTGGAGGGGGTTTGGAAACCAGTCGTGCAGTGTTTTGCCAATACTAGAGAATCTGATCTCCCTGTCCCGGCAGCTTCCAGGAGGAGGGGGCCCTTGCCAGAAGCAGCGATGGAAAAGCACTTTTAGTCTTGGTTTTACTGGCTAGTCATGCAAATCTCTTCTGATCAGGCTTCAGTGCAGGGGAAGAGGGCTGCAGACTCGCTTCTGCATGAGTGCTGCTCCTGCAGGCAGGCCCTGGGCTGGGGATGTGTCCCTGCCATTGAGCACTGCCCTACCGCCCAGTTTGGTCCCATCAGGACCTGTGCAATACCAGCTGAGCTCCGGGAAGCCGCAATGCAACAGGGAGATGCTGGTTGGCTGCGTGACTGGCAGTGTGCCTGGGTACCAGGAGGCTTGAGCTGGTGAGACCTGAGAGATGTGCCGTGCTGGGCGGTGCTGGACGACCACAGCCTCTCTGAGTGCCCCTTCATCACCCCAGTCATTGTGGGAAAAGGAGATCTCCCTCACTCCCAGCTGTGTTTGGGCTTAAATCAGTTGTTTTTAACACCATCTGGGTGCAGAGGGCAATGCTTTACGTATCCTGAAGCTGTGTGTGGAAGGGTTCCTCTGCCATCGGAGACCAGGCTGTGAAGCACTGGTGGTCTCAAGGAGACCCTGATGTGACTCCATAGAGCAGCTACACAAAAGCCTTCTTACCATGGGAATGCAGCTGATAGCTGAATGCCTGATACTTCCCTAGGATCTCTGTAGAGCAGGACAGATTCACCCCCAGTGCAACGTGGGGTTGGGGGGATATACAGGGTTTTACACCAGCTGACATGTAGGCAGCTATTACACCACTGACTTTTGTCACTTCAGGTTGCCTCAGCAGCAGCGAGTAATGGACGAATATTTGGCCTACAGAGCATCACTGGATGTCAGCAGGATGACTTGGACCAATTGTGTCCTTTAAGACCCCACATTCCACCTGGGTGCTCTGTAAAGGTCTGCGGGCAGACACATTCATCTGCAAGCTGCATGCTCTCCCCCATTGTTCATAGAAGCAGCCACATAGGTGTCATTAATTAATGCCTTAGGATGGTTACTTTGCCTTTTTATTTTTTTTTCCACACCTCTGCTCTAAATTTAGACTTGTTTAAATACTCCCAAGATGAAACGAGCTTTTTTTTTTTTTTTTTTTTTTTTTTTTTTTTTCTAGCAGCATTTTAAACCCCCATCAGGCAGAGTGTTCCGAGCAGCAGGAAATTTAGGGCATGGAGGGAGACACCAAGGGAGAGCAGAATGCATCGGAAACAAGGAGCACTGAAGCATTTTCCCACCGTCTCTGAAGGCAAGGCAAGAAATAAAAGAATAAAGAAAAAAGGAAAAGTAAGCAAAAGCAGATGCCCAGTTTGGGGAGAACTGTGAGCAGACAGCAGCTTTGCTGGGTGCTGTCACAAAGGCACTCAGAGTGAAAGTCAACGTTATCCTTATCTCTCCACTACCAAAGGGTTAAACATAATCTTTTCAATTTCAAGTCCACACGACCTGAAGGAACTTGATTAGGACGAAGGGAAACCCCATTTTAAAAGCTATTAAAGCCTTTTTGTGATAAAGTGACTACACTAGAACAGCTTTTTTCGAGGGAGGAGGCTTTGCTTCATGGGGAGCACCAGAAATTGCGATGCCTCGAGTGACTAAACAAATGATGCCACTTATTCTGCTAGTCTCCACGGCCGCAAAGACACTTCATTCAGTGCACGTCTAGCAACATCGTTTGTGTTGCCAAATCCTTCGTATTAAACGCATGATGCAATGACCCTATTCAGAGGACAGGCTACAAATACCTCCTCCCTACTCAGTGTGTTAATAAGGACTCAAGGATTTTGCAAGGTTATCAGGACAGAGGTATTTGGTCCAAATTAGGGTTGCTCCAGCCTTGCTGGGCTAGAAAGGAGGGTCCCTCCTCTCATGTGTTCCCCTGTCAGCATCAGCAGATGTGGGTGGTGCAGGGAACGAGTTACTGGCCTTCGTGGTCTGACTGTATGGCCTCACCTAGTTGCTGAAATCCTGGTGAGGATTTATTAGGTAACGGCGTTAGGGTGCTTTGGAAATACAGGGTGTTCTCTAATTCTCTTCATTCTTGCGAAGGGAGACAGTATTGCTTCCAGGGCTGGGGACTGTCTTGTCGCTTGGCACGTACTCTACAGGGGGAAAGCAGCAAGCCACTCTGCTTCACTCACCTCCCCTGATTTATCTGGATCACACTGTCAGTGGTCCAGGGGTCAGACTGAGCCCACAAGGATGTTTTATCTGTTCCCTGGCAATGGTGACGGGTCAGAGAGCCAGCAGAGCTCTCTGTAGTGATCCAGGCATTAAACATCTGCCTGTCAGGAAAAATGTCATCAATACAGATGAGCTGACTGTCCTCAGTGTCGCGTCTGTGGGCCACGGGCTCTGCGGCTGTGGCTTTGCACAATATATACAGCAGTCGTGCCTGCTCCCTGGGGAAGCTGCTGCATGCTACCGTAGCACAAATAAAGGGCAATGTCTAGGCAGACAGCCTTTTTTAATCTTTCATTTTTTTAAATCTTTCAAAGGTTTCCTGTTAATTTTATTTCTTTTGCTGCGGATACTGAGTGTCTAGGCAAGAGCTATTGTAGAAATGTGTGTCAGCATTGCTGAAATATTCAGAACTCAATTAAAAATCTTAAAAGTTTGATTTTTTTTCCCCTTCCTTTTGATTTCACAGAAGGCAGCAGCGCTGCCAAAATTCTAGGTCACAAATTATAACATTTCATGCTTTTCTCCTTTGAAAACAGGACTATTTTTTTTCCCCACAAAAATCAGAGGCAATCAGTTTCAGCGTGATTAAAGACAAGAGCTGGGCTTTGGATACATTTCACCACACATTGATGTAGGTGTAGATAAAACCCGTCCATTCTTTCATGAATATTAATGAAAACATGTTTTGTGATTTTAGGCAACCATCAATTGTTATTAAAAATACTCTGACAGTTTTGAAGAAGCAAGAGGGTGGGGGAAGGGTCTGCAAGGCTTTCCACATCCAATTAACACCATTTTGCAGCAGCCAGCGTTTTGCTCTGCAATTACCCTGCAGCAAGTGTGGAAGATGTTTCCCTGACCTAGGGCTGATGGGGAACAGTCTTTGGCCCATCTGAGCACTGCAGAGCCGGCACTGTCTCCTTTTAACCTCTGGTTACAATTCCAGTCACTTCCCGTCACCCTAAATTGCCTCCGAGTCCGTAATTAGCTCAGTCACCTGCCAGCTTTCATAATGCACGCTCACTCTTCCTCCCTTCAACATCTGACGGCATCTCGCTCGGCGAGCAGTTTTCAAAGAGATTTCCCCTGCACCCCAGGGGTTTTCATGCTGTGAGCCTGCCCCAAAAGGATGAAGATACAAATCATGTTGTGCCCAGAAGGATCATTAAACGCCGCCTTTGATTTTCTTCAAGAAGCACAAATTAGCTGAGGAAGCAAACCAGTGCATGTCTTGCTAGCAGTTTGTGTTGATGATTTTTAACCCCCATCGGCACAGGATGATAGAGCTGGGAGCCCCTGTGTGGGTGAGGTCTTTCCAGGTTGCAGCCATCTCCATCTGACGTGGGTGCTGGCCGAAGAGGGCGTTCAACCCCCAGGAAAGACCGTCTCATGAGGATTTAGCCTGATCTAGGCACATAAGTTATGAGAGCAAATAATCCCTCTCTTACTGTTGGGAAGTGTAACAGCATGCAAAGTGCATGTCTGAAAAAATCAGTTTCCAGCAGCCTCACTTATTCTGCTTCCTCCTGCTGTTGTCAGCATCTGGGCAGCATGTGGGACAGTCAGTAGACAGGCAGGGACAACTTGGCAAACCATTTGCTTGGGTCAGGGACAGAACAAGTCTGCAGCACGCTTGAAATAAAACCAAGAACTGCATTCACTGTCCGTGACAAAAAGTGGAATTTAGGGATTACCAGTGCTATAGATAAATAATGCATGCCTATGTTGCAAAAAAGAAAATTCAAATTCCAAGCTGTGATGTCTGTCTAAAATAATCTGCTGTTTGCTAAAGAAGCATGCCAACTGCCTGCCTTCTGCTCAGTGCAGCGTTGAGGTTGGAGTCGACATCCTTCTGAGCCAGAGGCTCCTGAAGTTTCAGACAGAAGCCAAACAGTTGTGCCCTGAGGGATTCCTTCACAGGAAATCTGATGTGCACAAAGTAGGCAGAGCAGCACTGAAATCTCATTAGCGATGGTTGCTTGCTGCAGCTCTGACCTTCGCTTAATTCATTCAAGTGATGCTGGAGTTAATTGGTGTTTTCAGTTTGGAGTGATTCCCTTTTTCTGGCTGCAGTTTAAACCTGGACCTACTCTGCTCACCAGCCCTATAAATACCCTAGAAAAGAAAAAGCATTACCTAGCTCTTGTACTCTGACGTGCAGTCTCACACTGACAGCCACTAAGCTACTTCAGGTTTGTGTAGGGGCCAAAATTGTCATGGCGGGCAGTGGTGAGTGTGCTGGAAACTCTGGTGGAACAATTCTGAACACTTACAACAGCCATGAGGCTGTGATGTCCTTGTCCATTTTCGATGGACTATCTTGCAAGAAATGAAGGCTGTCTCTGAGGCACCATGACGGATGGAGTCAGCAAGGCCACTCCAGCAATGCCGACCCAGGAGCACAGGCAAATGCTGGTCTGAAGGGCAGGTCAGCATGGTGGCTCTTGCAGGGTGCATGAGGGCTGCACCTAACAGGGAAGGAGAGGGACAGCCTCTGCCAGCATGGGGGATCCATCACGCTGTTGGTGTTGTGTCTCAGGACAGCCCTGGGCAGAGATACGTGATGTTTCCATTGCAGAGCAGGACACAAGCGCTCTCAGCTGAGCAGCTTTGGCCATGCAGAGGTGGCTGCGACCCGGCAGCAGCAGCACGCTGTGCTGCACAGGGACCAGCCTTTTCGTTGTTAGTGGTATACGTAGTCCAGGACACACTCAAGTTTCCCCCTGCTCTTTCCAGCTATATAAGACTCTACCAGTTGCTGAGCATCACCTACCCATGTGGAGCCCAGCGCTGGAGGGAAACCGTGACCAAACACAGCAGCTGGGTTTTACACTACGACAGTGTTGAGCAGCCTTATGGCTACCCGCTCTCTGTCACCGAGGCACGGGGCCAGCCGCCTCTGCCAGAACACTCCACCTGCTCTCTCCTCTTCCAGCAAATTCCCCTCACTCAACTCGCACCTCCACCCTGTGAGCTCCAGATCACTTAGGTACCTGGGACTGGCTGAGGCGGGGCGGTACGTGAGGCTGGAGATCTAGAAACCAGCACACCCTGGAGATGTAAGCAGTGCCCAGGACTTCGCAAATTGTGCTGTAGCTATTGCCACGGTCATCAATTTCTCATCAGCTTTGTCCCATCTTTATAGCACCATAAGGTCCCACTTGTTTTCGAGAGGTTTTTCCAGAGCTCCGCTGGTATTTTTTTCCTGTGTGCTAATGTCTGGCTTCACATCAACCGACAGCTGCTTTCTTGTTGTCTGCCCAGGCAGAAAGAGAAAATGCAAAGGTTATTCACGTCCGAAGCCTTCCTTCCAAGGATGGTCTCCAGCAGCAAAGGGCAGGCTGTTGTTCTTTCTCCTCTCACTGACATGAACATCTCTTGAGGGTGATCAGGGAAGAAAGAAAGGAGCTCAGTGCTTCGTAGTCCTCCCTGAATGCTGGGGGAGGCCAGCAGCCTTTCAGATACCACACGCTGCTGGTCATACCTGGGCTAAAGATAAGAAAAAAAACAACAAACTAACCCAACTAGTATGGAATAAGATGGAAGCAGAGGAGGTTCAAGAAACATTTGGACGTTGTGTTGAGGAATATGATTTAGCTGGGAAGTATTGGTAATGGTTGGACTAGATGATCTTCTAGGTCTTTTCCAACCTTGATAATTCTGTGATTCTGTAATTCTGTGATTCTGAGGTTGGTGTAACTAAATCCCCTTAGAATTGACTGCTTAGGAGAGCTAGGAAAGCTGACAGGCCAGAATAGCCATGGAGCCCTTTTCCTGATTTTTGGCAGAGAAAACACCAATTAGCTGGATTTAGTAGGGTGCTGCACATGTTAACCAAGCAGAAAATTGTTATTAGCTTAGAAAATGGTGAGTTGTGCATATGGCAGTTCAGGGCTAATAAGGCGTAGAAACAAATGCAGACAATGCACGTGAGAGTGCAGAGCAAGCTCAGTCTCTGTACAGGGACTCTCTGTAGATGAAGTGAAAAGTCACTTCATTCAGGAGTCAGGAGGATGTTTTATCACCTGCAGTGGTTTTTGGCATTGCTGAGCCCCGCTGTGCTGGGCTGTGGGCTTTCTCTGAAGCATAAGGACTGGGTGGCAGAGGACACAGATAGACTCAGATCTCGATAGCTCAGTAGTCCAACCTATTCTGGTGTCGTAGTTTTACACAACCCAGCTGCTCACTCACCCGGCCCCCTCCCCACTCCCAGGGATGGGGGAGACAATTAAAGGGGTAAAGAGAAAACAGACTTGTGAGTTAAGAACAATTTAATAGCTAAACTACAGTAATATTGGAAATAATAATGATTATTATAATAATAGTAATACATACAAATATGCAAATAAGTGATAAACAGTGATACCACTCACCACCCAATGACCAAGGCTCATCTCATTCCCAGCTAATGATCCCGGAGCAGGGAGAGTCCCAGAACCACAATCCCGGAACAGAGATAAGAGCCTGAGTGTCTGAAAGATCAAGACAACCCTGAGAGAGGGGTGACCCAGAGTGAGACAACCCAGAGCAAGAGAGAGAACTTCCGGAGTGGCCTTCACTTGTATACTGGGCATGATGTGCATGATATGGAATATACCACTGGCCAATTTGGGTCTCAATCCTAAACCTAAGTCAAATCCCAGGCTAGTATTTGGGGCTGTGCTCCCTCCCAGCTTCTCCTGCACCTGCAGCCACTGGCACAGCAGAGAAGATGAAAAGTCCTTGACTGTCCTGGCAGCAACTGTAAACATCAGCATGCTGTCAGCCTTCTTCTCAGCACAAAACACAGCCTCTCACTAGCTACTGTGACGAAAATTAACTCTGTCCCAGCTGAAACCAGGACCTCTGGCAAACTTGTGTTTTGAGGAAGTCACTAACACGTGGGAGGTTTTCCTGTCCCACTCAAAACTGACTTTTTTGTTAATTCTGGACTTTTCGGAAATGCTAGTAGCAGTTTCTCACCATCAAAAAAACCTTTAAGACTCCCCATTAAGCCGATACAGTCATCTGGCAGAAGAAAAACATTTCTAAGGAGGAAGTGCAACAGCAGCTTTGTCAGCAGCACGTCGCAAATCACATCAGAGTCTGAGCAGAGAGCTGAGGGAAGAGCAGACGCTAATAGGACAGGAAGGATAATGGGAAACTTGCACCGACTGGCCTCTTCAGCGTGCTCTCTGTTACACAGCTGGAATGAGTACATTTCAGTGCAACAGTCATTTATTTTTTGATCAATACAGGAATTGCATATGAAAATACTGTCGCTGTTCCGTTCATTCCTGCTGGCTTTGTTCATTCGTCTGGCCCAGGGCACACCAGGCTCTCACATCCCCACCTGCGGGATGTTGCGGAGGAAGGGGTGGAGGGAGGGATTCCTGCTGGGTCATATAGCACCTGCAAAAGGGAAAAATATTACATCAGAAATCCTGCATTTGTCAGGATTCGTTTTTGGTGGCGAGGCTGCTGCTGTTGCCTTTATCTGTTCCTTGTTTTTTCCACCCACACAACATGCTGATCTCCTGTGAAGTGCTGCATCTGGAAAACGGAGCAGTTTAGGCTGGACCGAGGGATTTTTCTGTTTGCTGCAAACAAAAATGAAGTGACAGAGAAAGGAGCAAAGAGTCTCTGCCTTTGCTGCTTGACTTCTGTGACCTCCACAAATCCATTATTGAACCACTATTCGCATCCTTTTTAAGTGGAGACAATATTTCCTTCTCTCCCCTTTGCAAGGGCAATTTGTATAAAAAGTACCTCTAGATACTTTTGTATAGCTTTTTGTGTAAAAGCGTAATGCTGAAGACATAGAAAATATATGTAAGAAACAGAAATCCTTTGAGATCATATAAGAATTCTCATCCAAAGACGTTTAAGTGGATTACAAAATCACCGCTATTGTCATCCTTCCAACAAAAGAGCAGATCACTTTGGGTTAAATATTGATCAGTTTATTTCTGTCCCCCTGTTCTGTGCCGGAATCCACCCATCTTCCCCACCCCACCATCCACCCATTCAGACCTGCCTCCTCAGCACCAGTGTAATGAAACATGTTATGGTGTGACAAGAAGAGCCCCTAACTTTTCTCCTTCTATCCCCTCCTAAGCCGATGTTTTATCTCTTAAAGTCTTCCCATTTCACGAGTTGATTTCTTCAAGGTATGCACAGGAGCACTTGCAGAGTGCTCTGCTTTGCAAAGCTGGCTCTGCTGATGTCTCAGCAATGAGCGCTTACGGTCTTCATCTTTGGTCACCCAGCTGGTTCAATGCACTTGACACTGAAGAACGTTTGTCTGCTGGATTTAGCAGCCCCTCGCGGTCCGGGATTAGTTTACTCTTTCTTCTGAACTTGAATGCTCTCTAAATTTCTGCTTTTATAGAAGGAAGTGAAAGTTTTCCTGAAAAAAAAAGTGTTTCATTTGTGCTTTTCCATCTCCCTGCTTCCTCTTCCAATTGCCACACCTTCACTTCTGTCCCTACAGGTGAGCTGAAAATTCCCAGCTTTCCCTTCTGTTTATAATTATTCAGTATCCTTTTCTTTTCTTACTGTACACAGCCAGCATTTCTTCATTCCTCTCAGTCGAATGAATTAACTGGAGATTCTTCATCTTCTGTATTTTTCTACTCATTCCTTCTACCCTTCCCTTGACAAAGCTCACATTTCACAATTCCTGCAGGGAATTTTCTCAAAGATAACAAAGCTTTTGTTTGCTGTAGAAGTCATCATCTTCACCTTTGGTGCTGTTGTGATTGTCCAGACATTCCTATGTTGTGGCACACATTTTTGGTGGGATGTGATCCTCTTGGAAGTAGCACGTGGTGACGGCTTGTGCTTCCATGGTACCCATGGGCAAACATCTCACTGAGAGCAGCTGCTCTGGAGGAACTGGAGGTGGGGATGACAGGAATTAAAGCAGTGGTAGGAAAAGTGACACATATTACCTGGAAACGCTGGGTTTGGACCTTCAGGTGTAGAAACAGGGGACGGGAAAGGTGCCTCACAAGAGGGTGAGACAGCAGGGACAAGTGGTTGATCCCGCTTGCAAACATAGCTCTAAAAGAGATGGAAATTACACCTCTTTTGTCAAACAGCAAGCATGAAGTATGGGATCCCTGAATTATTTTATGCTACTACAGCCTAATTCAAACTCTTGGCCACAGCTCACAGCGTCCATGGGAGGAGCGAGGAGAGTCAGGATTTCCCTGATAAGCACCCAAGAGGGGAGCCTCAGGCATAAAAAACTTTCTTTCTTAGATGAATGAGAAATGCAGGCACTTTTACTAAGTGGTAGGTCTGGGGCTACTGCTCCAAGTGGAAAGAAGATGGTTGTTAGTGAGCCAGGCTGCTAAGCAGCAGTAAAAATGAAGGAAAACAGAGCTTTTGTTCCCAGCCTGAATAGCCCTACGTGGGGAGTGCTGCCAAGAGTCTGTGTGCTCCTTTCCTCTCTCCCTCTGGTTTATTTACAGGGAAGTGCTGAAGAAAAACTCACGGGTGGGTAGGGTTTTGAAGTGACATAATAATAATCTCTATTTTAGTATGTTTCAGGAGTGGATTTCAGATATTGGGTTAAGAGACACAGTACCGGTGGCTGCACCCACAGCTACGCGGTGTAAGAGAGACGCGCAGCAGCATGGTTCAAGGCAAATGCACAGCAGCTCTGCATTCAGCACGTGCGCCTGTGGAGCGCCAGCACTTCGACAAGAAAAGCATCAATATTTGTGTCTGATCTAACGATGGGATTAGCATCCCTCTATGCACGTGGTAGCAGCTGTACTGCTTTGCCATCATTTCCCATAGCTACCTCATGGCTTGAAAGTAGCCTCAGCCAAAATAGTCTCTTCTCTTTTCTTACTGATAGTGAGATGTCATCTTTTCTATTTCTTGACTCGTTTAGTCACCACGTGCCAGAGGGGTTTTTCTTCTGCCTTTATTGACGGGTGGTGTTTGTGCAGACACATTGTTCTGAACTCGGAGCTTACTTTGCTTTTTTTTGTGGAATTTGTGCCCAAATATAGTATAAAAGGGCTTTTAATTAATAGATGCCCCAAATGGCTTCAAAATTTTTTTTTTATTAAATTTATGACCAAAGATGCTATTTTCAAAAGATATACTTCCTATTTCAAAATACTTCCTATTGTGTACACCAGACGTTTATTCTAAATTAATTCTTTGGAAGTTTTTATGATGTTGCTTACCTTTTAAAAGAAAGAAGCATGGAAATTACTTGCAACCATTCCTCTCTGTAACAGCTCTTTTTTTCTTTCCATAACAGCTATAAAGGTATTCATATACTGGACACACTTTCTCCAAAAGCTATTCTTTAAAATGACCTAAAAAATCTCTTTTTCTCACCTCTTTATCTTTCCAGTGCTTTTTTCTTGCTTGTTTTCAGTAGTTTTCTCAGCTTCACAGACAAAAGCAATCTGGTTCCTGCCTTTCACATTCACTTCCATGCTGGGCAGATTTATATCTGAACAGGCTGTTCAGGTTTGATGGTACAGTCTCCATTAATTTAAAAAAAAAAAGAAAGGAAAATTCACCCAAACATCTGCTGTATTGTGAGGAAAGGTAGGGGCTGACTCTGATGGCAGTACTTTTTCAGTACAAGATGGTGGTGGTGGGGAAGGTGTTTGCAAAGACTAACTTTAGCCTGGTCAATCTAATCTCTCAGGCTAAATTAGGTTTGTACTGAGACTCGCCCTCAAGAGGATCCTGTCTTTCCACTGGCTTTGCAAAGAGCCTGGAGAGATTAGGCTCACCAACAGTACTTACCCTTCGTGGAGGGATCTACAAACACCTTCATGGATTTCCACACAGAGCCGAGGTAGGGGGCAGCAATAACGTTTTTGATCTGTGTGGCACCTTCAGAGTCTTAATGTCAGCGAAGAGGCAAATGCCTTTAGACCACAGTTTCACAAAAGCTCCAAGTCTGTTCAAGGCAGCACTGCAGCTCGAGCCTCCCGCCTCACTTTCCTCTCTCCACATCCCACCTGTGGCTGCACACCACTATCTGATACACACGCCCAGGCTGGTGCCCACCGAACTCGTCTAGGTTAAAACCGAGGAGGGAGTCTTTACCTGGACTAATTCTGCTGCAATACATTTTACCATGTAGCCATCTTAATAAAACAGGAAAAAAATAAAGGAAAAAAGAAGGAAAGACCGGTGTGGGAGCAGGGAGGAGCAGCTAGGAGTGGGTGGTGGGGATGGGCTGCCGCTTCAGCAGTAGAGCCAGCTTAAAGTGTTTATAAACCTTCAGCCTTTGTTTCTCCAGTGTTCTGCAGAACCACATTTTCCTCCTGTTTGTATATACCAAGCTCCCTCCTCCTATACTCCCAACTCAGCTGTGCACAGATTTATGTCTAGAGGCCAGAACAAGCTTGTTAGAGATATCCACAGCAGTTTGGAAAAGGCAAGGATTTGCAAGAGTCTCTTAAAAGTCCTTAGGATTAGCAGTAAAGTCTCCTGTAGGTTAACGGAGGATTAATTTTTCAGTGCATTATTCATCTCCAGGACTAGACTTTTGCCTTTTTCTAGGTTTCAGGAATCCCTCTGCTATCTCATAACATTTTCTACATTCAAGCCTCAAATGCTTACCGAAGAAGACTTTTAGTTTTTGCCTTTTCCTCAGCAAAGATCTCCAAGTTTGTTAAACTATGACTTTAATATCCTAAAGGGACAAAGATATCTAGAATACTCGCTGCTTTCATGACTGAAATTCAAAACTCATGTTCTAAACAGGCTGTCAGAGGAGATGAAGCATCCTGCCTATTCAGCTGCATCCTGCTCCTGGAAAATTTTTGCTATACAATTTTAATTATCCCCTTTGCAGCTACAGCAACAAGGAGTAAATAGAGGAGCAACAGAGCGCTAATGAATAAAAATCAGATTAAGGATTTGAATTTTCTGTGAGAAGGGCCTGAGGAAAGATTTGGATGCCTTCACTGAATATTATGGATTTCCATGATAAATACTGACAGAGATTATGCTTTAGTATTTCACTTAACTTTCTACTTCTTGTCTTCTCACTCCAGTTTCATAGGTGTGGAATCTTCTAAGGAAGCGGACAGTAGTTAAGCGGAACTACACTGAAAACTAATACCAATTCAATGCTGACACCAGGATAAGTGCAGAAAGCACTGCTGCAACTTCTGGAAGTCTTGCTAAGCCCCAATTTACAAAGTATTTATTCTACTGTAAGAGAAAAAAAAAACCAAAACAAACCCACAACCCAAACCCAGCAATGTATTAAGAAATACACAGACAATAAAAAAACATTACACATGCATGCTTTGAAAGCATCTAAATGGAGTTAATGTGATCCTTACATACCTTCTGATTTTCCTGCTTTCTGTTTGCCCTGGTTTCAGCTGGGATAGAGTAAAACAAAACAAAAAAGGCCCAAAGAAAGGCAATCCTCGCTGCTGTGGCCTTGTCCTCTCCAAAGGCCTTGCTAGCTTAAGGGCTCCCCTAGTTCTAACAGTGTCTTAAAAAAAAAAAAATAGGGGAACTTGAGTTCTAATTTCCCTCTTCTGTTCATTGTCAGCAAATCAGTTTCTCTCTGAGTCTGTTGCTCTCGGTAAGCATGCAAGTCAGCTGAAACAGCACCTCTTTTCTTTTAGCAACTACCCTTCTTTTCCTGGCTCCACAAAAGGCAGGTTATGGCATCTGAACAACCCCAGAAATCCCTTACAGCATGACACCCTGAGAGAAATCCAACTTTGTGTAGATGTAACCAGAAGAGAGGGCAGTGAGAAGAAACCCTGAATTGGCTCTATCCTTGTCTGCTTTAAGATAAAGCCTCAACTTGTTAATCATCGTGCTAACACTACTGTTGTCATAAGCATCAAGAGTTAACAAAAGTTGTTTTAAAAAAAAACCTTTAATTTTTGTAAATGATACGTTACTCAGAAAAGCAATAAATAAGGATGTTTTAAAAATTTATACTTGCATTTTTTGTAAATAAAAATGTTTCCCCCATGACTAGAAAACCTATCACAAACACAGCTTGAGATGCTTAAGGATTATTTTTACCCATCAACTACAGTTCTGTATGTCAAATGAGGTCTTAACTATGTGTCCCCATCATCTTTAAATTGCACTCTCAGATAATCCAGCATTTTAGACACCAATTATGCATGTATTTAGTTTCATACTAACTCTTTTGTGTAGATTCCAATTTCTTCCACACCAGTTCATTCAGAAATAATACCATTAACTCAGTAGAATCCCATAAATTATAACGGCTACATAAATCATTATGGCTACGGGATTAGAATTAGGACTTGTTATCTTTAAAGTTTGCTCTTCCTAGTATCTGCTCAACATGTTCTTTTCACTGAATCTGCAAGAATCATAAGCAATTTGATAACAAAATGGAACTAGAATACAACTTGCTCTCTACAAGCTACTTAGTGTAGGAAAAGCCTAGCAGTTTTGTAGACACAAGTCTCTCAGGGTTATTCATTTGTATATGAAGAAAGTAGCTCTTGACTTTTTAAAAATGATTTAGAGCCTTTCTCAAGGAATGTGAGCAAATCCCCCCTCCTTGTCTCCCCAAATCACACTCATACACTAGAGAAAGGCCAGATGTATGGGGGTGGGGACAACTGGTTGAATCATTACAACCATACTAATTGAAACCTGCATCCTAATTTACACCGAAGAACCTTCACAGATGAGGCTGTTGAGTTGTGCTTACATCAATTCCTATAGTAGAGTATATACTCATTTATGGATTACAGATTGGGTTCTCTCCACCCACAACAGAAATGCCTCCTCAGCAAGAACTCTGGGTTCCTAAACTGTAGTAAACTGGCACTTCAGCAGCCAGCACATGCTAATAAAAATATACATAACATTTATTTAGAGTCATTTATTCTGATTGATTTAAAACCTCATGTGTCTTCTGCCAAGTGTAAAAACATTTTGAAGTCCTACAAATACAAATGACTCAACAATTCTAAATATATAGTCCATCGTACAATAAAATAAAATCAACACATAGTAGGGATTATCAAATTTATTTTCTTTAGAAACAGATCAGTGAAATCACTGTGTTTCAGGAACACACTAAAAAAAAAAAAATAACAGGACTTTTACACCAGGTAGCCTTCCCCTTAACAAACTCGTACATTGCTTATAATAATGGAAATTGGATCTGGAATAATAGAAACACGAATTCAGTGCCACCCCAGAGCTATGCTGATAGCAAATACATTCACAAACAACCCCCCCCCCTCCCCCCCAGTTCTTCAAGACACCTGCAGAGTCCCATTTCTATAGCTAGCTAAAAATATTCTTGTTAAAATAGAAAAAGATTTTTTCTACAAAAAATTTCGGGAAAGTCATGACATTGCGTCTAAATTGCTTTGCAGACAACTAAGTACGATGATAGATCAGTCCTCCCAAGATTTTTCCTTCCAAGATTTCAGCCGATTTTCACGTTCCTAAAAATAGTCCAACATTGCCTCCATGTGGTCAGAGATGGGCACGTTCATCGCAACAGTTCCGTACGACATCTCTCAGATAAAATCCATGACAAATACCTAGTCAGTGAGTAACCACACTGCAAGTTAAAAAGTAAACTGAGTTCTGAGAACTGAGTCCTTATGCAGGGAAACCAATTCTAGGGATGGACCAATATAAGAAAAATAATTTAAGATATTCTGTGATTAAGTCTTCAGTATTGTGATGCTCCCCTCCCTAAAGGCACAATCCGTTTCCACTCACTTCTCAGTACAGCAGGTACTTGCCAACAAGCAAAATCTATGTGTATGCAAAATGCCTAAGACCATTCATTTCTTTAAATGTAAACGTACTTTAAAAATCCAAACCCCTTTTTTTCTGGAGTTCGGGAAGCAATAGAAATTGCATCTCAAAATCATCTTTCACATAGACTTTTTCATTGCTGCCTTTTTCACACTGAAGAGATACGCTTCATAAATAATATTTAAAAAGTTGTCATCATTCTGAAAAACAAAACAGGTAATTGTTAGTGCACAATAGGTGTTCTTGAGTAAAGATATCGCAAGTTTTTTCCATTTCATGGATGAAATACTTTTCAGCCTTATTCTGTTTTAAAAAGTAAGCAACGGGAAGGCTATTTCCTTTACCAAAAATATGTATTATCTCCAAGACTTGCTAATAAGCTTAGAAGAACTGGATATGAATACAAACTTTACTGCAGCAAACATGACTCTATCTCTGTAAGAATTAATGAGTACACGGAAAGCAGATTTTCCAAACTCCCAGGGGATTTAACTCGAGTCCACTATTCTTGAATGATATCACGCTGACAATACAATCCTGTAATTTCTTCCCTCTGCCCTCATTTACCCAGCGATTTCCTTAAGTAGTCTCCTCCATTAGGTCAGTGATAATTCTAAGCATGTCTGAAGGAACAGTGAAACACCCTGGGTTTTGATCCTCTACTAAATCCTACCTGGGCAAACCCTTTAGCTCTTTTAGACTCAATGCCCCTAAAGTGATGCTGCTCCTTTTGCTCTGATGCTTGTTTAACTTCTTCCTTCTGAAGATCACTTTGCAAGAATGGGGCAACCCACATTAAGAAACAATGTCCAGAGTAGCTCAGATAAATTTATGGAGACAATTAAATCAAGATACTATTTGAGGAAAATCAGGAGCATTTGAGATTGCACTTTTATATAATGGAAAGTAACAGGTAAGAAATTGGCAGCAATTTTCAGGTAACTGTTAATCCTAACTACCACCAAGAACAGCAGGGTCAAATATACATGTACTGCTTCCGAGGGTAAAATCAAATTTTCCTTGACTAGTTTCCTTTTTAACTTCATATATGGCTTTCCTACTGTCCCCATACTCAGTATGTAAAGACAGGACAATGGGATGTTTTGATTTTTTAATACCAAACCAAAAATACAGGAAAAATGAGAAAATATTCTAATTTGTTAACGATATTATTTTCTTTCTGGGTCTGTAATTTACATCACACCTTAAGTGAGTACCTTCAACATTCCAATTATTACTTTTATTTTTATTCCAAAGCTGTACAGGCACATAGTTTTGGCCTACAAATTGGACCCTTAAATCTGTGTGTCTATTCTTTAAACCTGAATAACTGCAGCAAGAGGATTTTAGCATTTGAACTAAAGAATTACACTGAATAGACTGAACTAGTATATTTTTAGGTTATTTAACCCATATTTTGAAGTTGCTTACACTCATTCTGCAATTTTAATTTCCCATCTGAATTCCTCTTACTGCTAACATGCATCTCTGAAATATTTGGCAGCTAGGATCATCACCCATTATTTATCCTTTGCTAAAAATATAACAGATATCCCTCTGGGTCACAGGCTGACCTTAGGAAGTTTTCAGTCATCTTTGTTCTTTTCCATCAAATTTATTATCTTTCCCAAACCTAAAACCAGACGCATTAATCAAAATGCAGTTAAGCCCAGCAGTGTGCAAGGAGATCCCTGGTCTATGCCACAGCGCTCCATTAACATGCAGCCGTAAGTAGCACAACTTCCTTCATATGTTCTAATTACTCATTTAGCTTCTAGACAGATGGATGCAACCAATTATAGGGTGCTTATATCAAAATGGGAATTGTAATTTTAAGCAACGTAGGAGAATTCTTGGCGCTTTACCCGGATCAGGTGTAGAAGTGTTTCCTGCAGCTGCATCTTTGTCATCGAGCTGCTGCTAACCACAGATGGCTCTGGGGTTTGCAGTGGCAGGAGAAGGCCAGCTGAGCTAGCAGCAGGTTCTTGGTTTGCTGCTGTTAACCACCCGCTTTCATTTGCTTTTGGTGGAGCAGGTGTGGACTGAGTGAACACCATTGGGGACATCAACAAGGTAGGAGTCACAGTGGCAGGAATGCGTCGAGGTGAGATTGCCTGTCCACAGAAAAATAAAGTCATCAGTTAAACCTATCTCCTTAATTCTATGGGAATAAAATGACGAAAACCGCAGACTGATTGTCAACAGGTACAGAAACTGATAGAGATCAATACAGTTACGTGAAACTCCAGTTCAGGACCACCTGAATGATCTATTTCCAGATTAAAAGATCTTCCATCCATTTTGAGATTGCAGCAATAGATTCAACTGTGATTAAGTCTACCTACTTGACAAATGATCTTAGGACAAGAGCATTTTATTACAGAAATCAGGCTACTATTAAATATCAGCACTCTTACAGAAGGCTGCTGTAAAGTCTTCTACCTAGGGATAGTAAGTCATTAAGATTAATCTTTGAGAATATACTTACATGCAAATATCACTGTTAAAGAGCAAGTATCTTCCAACTACAACTTCCAAATTACTTCATAAATATATATATGTACACTTTTTAATCCTCATTTTACATAAGGGGAAGGGAAAGAAGAGAGACATTAAGTGATTTATCTAAAGAGTGAGCTGGTGGCATTGTCAGAAACAGACGCAACTCCTAACCAACACTCGGCGGACAAAATCAAAAAGGCCCTCCAAAGGGAAGGAAAACCTTGGTGCTGCAGTAGTTCTGCAAGTTCTCTCAGTATCATATCCAAGCCAACCTGCAAAGAATTTTTACTTTTATATTTTGCAGTGCATCTTGGAACTGTAAAACATGCAGAACGAGCAAATACTATCAGATATGACACAACATAATGGAAAATTTCTTCACTCAGTTTGCAGATATTAGAGTTCTCTCCAGGTAATTCTAGTAATAAATCTTAACCCTCCTTATCAGCTATCTCCCTGCTATTCAAGTATCTGACCTTTTTTTCAAAGAACAGAACATACAAAGGAATTGATAAGAGCTCACCAAAACTCCTCTCTTTTGGACCGGAGCATGATTTATTACTCCTGTATGAAGGTGAAAGGCTACTGAAATCACTCTGTGTCCTGGGTTACATTTCAATTTTGAAGAAAAATTAAAGAATTAAAACTGAGGGTTGGCTCCTAGGTATACAAAACAATGTAGGTTAATATTAAATAAGTTTCATAACTCTGTAGGTTATATTTCTGTTATGATCATACTACCCAAGACATTTCTGAACAATGTTAGTGAGACTAAATACAAAGAGAAATAGAGAGAAACAGGGGGGACTGAGATCTCATGCTGTTTTACGCTAAAATTAAGGAAGGAGAAAGACTAGGGGTCAGGAAAGACTCACAGATATAAGAAAGGTTACAATATGCACCAAATGCAAAAATCTCCCAGGTCATATTTAGGTAAATATTGCTTCTGTTTCGAAAATAGAGAGTACTACTTAAAAATGAAACTCTTGACCTACAGCTTTTTTCCTACACCATTATGTGTAATCATAACAGCAACCATCAGGTCTGCGTTACAGGCTCCTAACTGAGTTAAGGTATTCCTAACTCATTGTACATTTGCTTCAAACAGTAAGGCAGTGCATATGTTTGTGCACCTACGCTTGAAAAACATTGTTCACTTGAGAAGAAACCCAATGTAAGTCCAAAGTGACACCCCACTGCGGAGCAAGAACTTCAGACTGTGCACAGATGTTCTCCTTTAAGTGAGAAGATTGTTCTCCTGCCTGTGGAAGACTGGCTACCTCCAGACACTTACCACACTGCTTCTGCTCTAATCATCCATGCAGCTGAAGTAACTTCTCTGTCATTTGCCTCAAGAAAAACTGGCAGGGTTTGCTTCAACCAGATGATTCTTCCTGATGTGATTTAAACAATGCATATACAAACTGCTCTCCAAGGGCAGGAACCTCCAACACAGGGATGTTGGTGAACAGCTGGAGGAGATAAACTGTCCCGCTAATATAGCTGGATCTACGACAGACCATGTCAAAGACCTAGATGACACGTCCTTCAAAATCAAAAGGCATTTCTCTCTAGAGTCCAAGGCAAATAAACAAAACCCGAGACAAACTGTGCTCTGAATAATACACAGTTGCTACTGTCAAACACGTATCATGTTGTGGATTAAAAGACATATGAAAAATTATTTGTTTTCCCTGGATAGAAATGGCTTTTTGGTAAGACTTGCCACGTGTATGGAAGCTATATGGAATAAACAATATTGCCATCTACTGGTGACACAGCTAACATCTACAGGTTACCGCAGAACTTAAAATATTTGTGTCAGAATAACAGAAAATCCACTAATCATTTTTTTCAGTGCACAGCATTTCCTTCTGTATGTAAACATTAAAATGTATGTTTTGCTAGCAGTTCATGCTCAAAGCTTCTGCTATTTAACAAACTTTTACATAAACAACATTTTAGTTTTTAAACATAAAGGCAAATTTTCATTTTAGATTTAGTTCAGATCACATTCAGTCATGGGGACAACTGACCCCCACCAGAAGATGCGATGCTGATCCTGCTATTACCAGCTCAATTCCTATAGCACCATACTCCTGCTGAAAGCACTAAAAATCCCCTGTAGGGACATAACAGGCTTTGGGCCAATCTTTTAGCTTTGCCTGATTTCTCACAAGATGTAACAGCCCTTCCAAAATGGTGTTATCAACTTTCTTTCCCACAGAATCGAACCTGAGTTGCTTGCTCATCCAGTCTCTAGTGAATTATCTCCAGCTTTACCAGGTCAACTCTTAAATCTCTTAGTCACTAATAAGACAGTAGGAGTCTACCATCACTTGTGCAACAATGAAGAAAGAACAATGAAAAAGTGTGACAAATAACCCCTGTAGCATATAGGATTCCTTCTCTGAAGCACAGATGCTCACCACGTTATCGGTGTGGCTGCTGGCAGCTAGATGACGTGATAGCTGGCAAATTCATGTAGCACCATGAACTAAGGAATTAATTGGATCTCCTGTAATGCAAACTGGCACTCCCTGTTGCTTCCTACGCATGCAGAACCCCATGTGCATCAAGTGCTCCTTCCTTTGGAAAATCAGCACCCTATGGGTGCTGTGGGTCTCTAACTGTTTTTAGTGGCATTACTTAAGTGAGAAATTTAATCTAAGAATGGTTTGTGAACTTTAAAGACAGTTACTGTTAAAATAAAGACGGCTACAATGCTAACCTTGCTTTGTCTTTCAAGTTTAATTCATAATTTTTAATTGATGTTTAACTACAGAATCTTAAATTACTTTTCAAAACAAGTTTAATGTACCTACTGCACTCCTCCTGTGCGTGTTTACAATCTCTTGCTGAAACTGCAGTCAGGACAATCGAGAGGTAACGGTGCAATGCTCACACCAAAGATACCACACACATATTCAGAAAATGTAACACTGTGTACAAAACACATTCTTGATGGAAAATGCTCCAAGAAATGAGAAAAATGGGCTACAAGATAAGTGGCCTTCTGAAGAAAAGATAAATTTGTGTCAAGGTTACTGTAAGCACTTTTAAAACCATAATTCTGATTAACATAAACACTTAAGCATGCACGTATCAGGATAACTCATGCCTAACACTAAGCATATGCTTAAAAACCCACTGCAGATTAAAGTTTTTTTACTGCATCTTAAGTACACATTACTCACTGTCTGCATAAGGAATGCTTCACAGAACAGGGCTGGCAACAGACCAGACGGAATGCTTCCGAGTATTATTCTTCAGCTTTTGCTATTTTTCTTTTTTTAAATTTTTTTTTTTTTTTGGTAACTGGTCTCTTCCTTTCCATGTGGGAGATCACAGTTCTTACATCATATGGAGATGCAGCAGAAGCCAATTTAAACTTGGACTTGTAATGGGTCAATTGTGGAAAAAACTATTGCTTTCATTTTCTCAGTGCTGCTGATGGATCTACTGTGTTCCTTTAATACGATTTTTCTAACAACAGACATTGGCCAGATACCTTTCGATTCCTGTCAGACTTTTTAGAATTTCCTTTTTCTTTATGCTGAATTATAATAAAAAAAGGCAATACTGAAACATAACTAATTACACAGAACAAATCTTTTGCTGCGTTTGTTGTCAGAATCTGCTCTGATCAATTTTGCATGAGCATGTGCTGATATATTTGTGCCAATTCAATTTCACTCGAATGTCTGTCTGCAGGCATGGCAGCACTTAAAGCCTTTGGTCTACAGCAAGGATGATATAATAAAAATATTAATGTTGGTTTTAAAAGTTATTTCAAATTTGTATCTTCCAAATTTTTTTTTTTCAAAATAGGAATATTTCATGTGGCTATTTCACGGCATTCTACAGAAACACAGACTCATTCCTTCATTTTTAGCCTCCTCTCCCCCCCTTTTTTTTTTCTTTTTGGCAATCTGCTGCATGTAAAAGAGGCCATTCCTTCCCCATTACAGAGCTTTAGGTGTCCTAAACAATAATTAGTCTTACTTTCATCACCATTTTTTATGCTATGTGTTAAGTCTCATAAACAACACTAAATGCGCCAGAAGAACTGCAGCTAATGCTGTCTGATAACAGCTGTGGCAGTCAGTCCGTAAAGCCACTCTCAAGCAGTCTCAATCTACTTGGTTTGCTCACAGCCATGCAAAGTGAGACCCAGAGTCTACATAGTGGTGGTTGGGTTTTTTTGTTTTGTTTTGGGTTTTTTTGCTGTTTGTTTGTGGGGTTTTTTTGGTGGGTTTATTTTTGTTTGTTTGGGTTTTGGTTTTTTGGGGTTTTTTTGTTTTTTTTTTTTTTTTCAGGCAAGCTTGCAGCAACAATTGCAGTGAATGAGACTTGGTCCCATGAAGATTTTTTTCTTCTCTCAAGTTATTGTCCTATTCGTACTCAAGCATAAAATTATTGAAATTGCATTATGTCAGACCTCAGTAATTCCCTTTTCATATTGCAACTAATGCTGGCATAATTTTCTTTTTCAAATATACACAAAGTCATTAGCCATATCAGCATCAATATGGACTTTTCGTTTGAAAATATATCAGCATATTAACCTTTTTTTAATGCATACTGACTTATAATGTGGCCCTTGCCTCATTTCACTTTTACCTTCAAAGCAGGAATGTCTTATGTCTCCATGCTATCAGCACATTTGCCAGTGAATCAGACAATTTCTTTCATTTATAGCAGGCAAGTTCCATTCCCAGTGAAAAGAGAAGTAAATTTTTGTGACTCTGAATCCTCTTTTTATTCATTAGTCCTCCACTGGAAAGTCAGATTACCATCTGTAAGCAACTGAATAATTTCAATGACTAATTCCCTCAAAACTCTTTCACACACAGTCATGCCGGTTTAATTAAGAGAATAAAAATAATGACGGCTATTTGCTATATCAAATCCAACTTCCTTTGACTTCTGTCACGGAATTAGAAATCTTGACCTCTCACAGTGTTAGTGACAGATGTGGCCCTTAATTGTTAAATGACTGTTTCAACCTCTTCACCTGCAAGATAATTTCCTAGAATAAGGAGGTTTCTTGAAGCATGCTGAAGGTATTCTGTAGTCTTTCATTCAGCTTTTTAAGAAGTTGAAATAGCAAAGCAGCTTTTGAACTTTACACTGAAAAGGTGAATGCTTTATCATTTGGATAAGTAACTTCTAGACTCCAATACAATGCAAATATTTCAAAATAATACATAGCAAATAAAAAATAGCTAATGAATAGCTAGGAGTTATGGTACAAGATAACTAATTCAGCAATATGCAAATACTTAGAAAAACTGCTGTTAGAAAAATCAGTGACCTTTTAAGCACCTTTATCATTTTTAGCAACTGGCATACAAAGGGATGCATACCTGCACAGAGAAAGCAATGACTAATTTTGTAAGAAAAAAATAATTATTAAACCCAAAATACTACACTCAGTAGCCAGCAATTACACATAACAGCCAGAGGCAAGTATGGCAACTGAAAACTAGGTGACTTTCCAAAGTGCCTCTGGAGAAACCCAAGACTGCAGTATTTTTGGTCATTAATGATGTGCAAGAGATGTAGCCTTCAGTATTTACAGTATCACAGCTTGGTAAATCACAATTTACTTTACATTATTAAATTATCACCTGGAAAATTAATTCTGTACAATACACAGTAAGATAGCAATAAGAATATAGGGGTCAAAACAAACATTAAGCTTAGAAAACTTAAGAGTTCAGAAGACTGATAGATTTTTATTTATTTACTTAAATTCTGAAGTTGCCTATTTACCTGAAAGAGCGAGCTCTGTTTTTCTGTAGCTGGTGCCTTTTCTATCCAGGAATCCAGTGGTTTCAGTGTGTTGGTGTTCTGAGCAACAACAGGAAACTTAGCTGCCAAGGTTGGTCTGTTGGATACATGCAACTGTTGTTCTTGTTGCACTATCTGGAGTTTTTTCAGTAACTCTTGAGGTGAAATCACCCCAGAGCTGGCTGCTTGATTGCCAGAAAGTGCCTGCCTAGGAAGTTTGGATTGTTCTTTACCAAGTGTCTGAGACTCTAAAGTCTGGCCTGGTAGGGAACCATTGAAATATACCAAAGGTGGCTGGCTCATAGTGCTTACTGGTGCTGCCGGTGCTCCAACAACAGTAGGAGTCCTGCTGAACACAGAAGCTGCCGAGTTCACAGATGCTGTTGCACTGGGATCCATTTTATTCACTGATCCTGACGGACCCTGTAATTTCTGCAGTAAGCTCTGAGTGCCAGCAGTGTCCTGAACTACATGAGATGTTGCAATACCATGAGAAGTCACAGGTTGGAAGAGTCCTGTGAAAGTCTCACCCACAGGGTGGATATTGCCATTTTCACAGAGTCGGTTCACAGGAAACTCCGCAAGTGGGTGAAGGTCTGTCCCACGCACCATAAGCTTCTGAATGGCAGGGCAAAGCTGTTTCTCTGCAGAGGGTGAATGCCTGGTAGGTTCTTCGTAGGACAGTGAACGTACCACACCCTGCCTAACAGGAAGATTCTCTTGATGCTGTTTATTAAGCGGCTCTGAGACATCTGGCTTTTCTTGTTTTCCAAACAGTGCTGTCAAAGACAAGTGCTGTGGTTCAGGATCCACATTCTGCGAGGAGACAAAGGAAAAGAGTAAATATAGTTCCCTCATGTGTAAGTTACACTAAGCGGTGACAGTATTTCACCAGCAGTATTCAACGAAAAGATGAGAAAACTGCTACGCTCTTTTCTCCCAAGGGAATTTTTAATAGTTTTGTCACATAGGAAGGGCAAGAAGACAATTATCAAGCTGCTAATACGGGAGAAAACCAGTGAATCCCAGAGACAGCTGTGGCTTCACTTTAAATACCATGAAAGAGCATCTTCCCTTTCAGTCATCAGGACAATATCAGTAAGAGACAGAAATCTTCCCCTTGTGTGAAGTAGGGCCACTTCTTGTACATCTTCCTGTCACAGCTGAATTCAGTTTTTAGGATTTTGCAGTGTGATTTAGCTTGAAGATATATCAAGAGACCTTTCTTTATTTAGATTAACTGAATTTACTTAAAGAAAAAGAACACAAAAACCATGGTCCAGCAATTGACTAGAGCAGCTTGAAATCAAAGCAGCATCTGAAAATTGAAAGACTAGTATTTCTTGGTTGAATCAGGAGAGTATGCCTGTAATTTACACCCGTCCACATCATATGGAGGAAGTTGGGGGCTTTTTATAAAAACAGATTAGCTTTCCACTAAAACAATCCCTTACTGTTGTTGCATCTTAAATTCATGCACTGACCTTCTGACTCAAGCAAGTATCCCTACACGGCTACTCAGTTACAGCAGCACTAGTCAGAAAACACAAAGCATTTTACCTTGCTTTGCTGAGATATTCGTTGATGCCGACTTTCACTAGGCTTCACTGGAATTGGTTTGATTAGGTTGGGGTTGTTATAGATTGCAGAGGAACTGGTTATTTGTTTTGGCTCTGAGCAGGTCTTACACTGCAACAGAAAAAAAGTATTTTTTAGTAAGTGGGACAGTATCTTTTCCCATAGTTCTACACTATAGTAAAATCCAGACATAGTCAAGTATTCAATAATCAAAAAATACCAGTTGCAGCAGATTATGAAATGTTATGCTACTGAAAGAACCATAACAACTGCAGCTAGATTTTCTAAAACCACAAAGCATATGTAAAAATAAATGCTTGATTCCAAGATTCCCTGAGTATGAGGCTTCCCTGTAATTTACATCTCAGGTCTCTCTTACCTTCTGCTTTTGAAGCACTTAAAAACCAAATTTTTTTTTTTAAAAGCACCTTAGAAACCAACCAACAGACATGCTTTTCCAGCAGCAGTAGGCAGCTAGATGTAGTTTAGACACATGAAGGATTAATGTGCCCATAAAGAACATTTAACATGTTTTTTTGTGTCAAAAACTGGAAATATAACTCAAGCTCTTTTACATAAATATTCCACATTGTGGGAACTGGGAAGATGCACATACTCACATGGGAAAAGTAATTAAAGATTTAATCAATTTGTAGAATCAGCATGTTTTCTTATTAAATATGACAGGATTAATAACAATATTTATAAAAAGATAGGCAGAGATATAACTAAAAGTGATCAGGGACACTGAATGACTCAGGAGGAGAGAAGGGCATGATTTAATTCAGAAAAAATACACAGAAAATGCTGCCTGAAAGAGAAATATAAAATGGAATAGCAAAAGGTGAATAAGATAGTCTTATTTACATTGAACAAAAAATAAGAATACAGTCAATAAAACTGAAAAAGCATTGGATATACAAAGGAATGCTACTGTCAGTAGAAAACAGTATGTTGGAAGTCACTGCCAGCTGATACAATTGAAAGCAAGAAACTGGAAAGATTTTTTTAAAGAATCATTTAACAAAAAGTTAATCCTATCTAACAAGAATATTTGTAGTTAATTATCAGAATTTGATGGGCTCTAAATTTTATGCTACAGGACTAACGGCTAGGTAAGGAACAATCGATTTTGGTTTCTCATTCTTTCTTCCCAAAAGCCCAGTCTTGTGCATTACTGGGAACAGAACTCTGGACTGGACAGCCAGCCATATGGACACGCAACAAGCCACAGTTGTGCTACTATGAAAAAATCAGTGTCCCTTCTAGACGCAAATATGTTAGGTGAGAAAATAACCCCCACCCCCAAATATACAAAACTGATCATTTAATCCATTTCTGACACCTACCACAACAGTAAACAAACACACATCGGTTCCAGGGCTTCTCACTAAACCAGAACTTGAGTTCTAGGGGGGGACTCAAGGGGCTCGGAGGAGGTACTGATGCCTTCTTTGCAACATTGGTCCTCAGGAATCCCAGGCCCCTGAGGCTGGTGGGAAAGTCTGGAGTGGTAAAGACTTATCCTTGGTAACGTAGGATGAGGTTAATATGTTGTTAGCATGTAAACAAAATAGACATACACAGGTCCTTGGGACCCAATGGGATGCACTCATGAGAGCTGAGAGAGCTGCAGCCCTCACTGTGAAACCACTCTGTTTTTGAAAGGTAATGGCAATTGAGGGAGGCTCCCAAGGACTGGAAGAAAACAAATATTAGTACTATCTCCAGGGACGGCAAGAAGAAGGATTTGGGGAACTTCAGGCTGGTTTGCCTCACCTCAAACCCTGGGAAGGTGATGAAACAAATGGCTTCCTGCTGGAAGCCATTTCTACATGTATTAGAAGACAAGAAAATGATTGGGAGTAGCCAGCATGGATTTACAAAGGGGAGATCATGCTTGATCAACCCCATAGCCTTTTATAGTCAGAAGACTTGCTGAGTGGACGATGGGAGAGCAGTGGATATTGTTTACCTTGACTTCTGCAAAGCTTTTGACACTATCTCCCGTAACAACCTCAAAGACAAAGTAATGAAATGCAGACTAGGTAAGCGGACAGTGAGACGGATAGAAAACCTGTCTGATCTGCTGGACTTAAAATATTGTTGGCATGATGTCCAACTGGGGACCAGTCACTAGTGGTGTACCCCAGAGTTTGACATTGGGGTCAATACTGTTTGACATCTTCATTAATGACCTGAATGACAGGGCAGAACAGGCTTGCGGACAATATAAAGCTGGGGCATGTAGTTAATAGACAAGATGGTTGTGCTGCAATTCAGAAGGACCTTGACAGGCTGGAGAAATGGGCTGACAGAAACACAAACTTCAACAAAGGGAAACTGAGGAAGAGTAACTCCATGAAGTACAGGTTGGTGCTGAGTGACTGAAAAGAAGCTTTGCAGAAATGGACCTGGGTGGACAAGAAGTTCAATATGCATCAGCAAAAGAAGGCCAACGGCATCCTGGATACCATTAAGTAGAGCATTCCCAGCCAACCAAGGGAGGCTGACCTCTCCAGAGCACTGGTGAGACCACTGGTTAGACCCCTCTACTCAGCACTGCAGTGCTACATCCAGTTCTGGGCTTCCCAGCACAAGAAAGATGCAGACACACATAAGTGAGCTCACTGAAAGTCTATGAAGTTGATTTAGGCACCTGTCAAGCAAGGGGAGGCTTAGTCTCCAGAAGAGAAGGCTCAGGACATTATATCAATGTGTATGAACACCTGATGGGAGGAAGTAAATAAGACCACACCAGACTCTTTGCAGCGGTGCCCAGTGAAGACAAGAGGCAAAAGGCAAAAACCAGAGCATTACAAAGTCTTGTTTAAACTTCAGAAAAAAAACTTTTTTACTTCAAGGATGTTTGAATACTGGGACAGGTAGGCCAGTGAGGCTGTGGAGTCTCCATCCACGGAGATATTGAAAACCTGACTTAACATGGCTCTGAGCAATCCACGTTAGCCAATACTGCTGTAAACAGGGAGGTTGGACTAGACTGCCTCCAGAAGTCCCTTACAATCTCCGTGATTTTCTGAGTGTCTGCTGAAAAATATGTGGGTGTTTGGACAGTCAAGGACTTCTGCAATGAATTTCTGAAGACACGATCTTGCGAAGTAGAAGTGTAGATATGCTCATGTACCTGGCTTTCTTCTATTGTATGACTTTTATGGTTCAAATGCTGCTCTTAGAAATAACTTTAAAGCATACACAATCATGCCATAGAGTGGTTAGCTACCCAGTCTGAAGAAAGAAGCATCTGTCTCTTCTTTCCTGCTATATCCCTACTGCATAAAGTGAGAAACTTCCTCAAGCACTAGATTGGGAAAAACATGAAGAACAAAGTACCGACTCTGCCAATAATGCAGAGTTTTACAGCAAAATTGAATTTCAGTTAAATATAAAACCACATAGCAAGTGCCTCATGGCTAACCTGAGCAGGCTGCATTCAACATGTAAATATTTGAGCAACCAGCTCTAGTGGGAGATGTTCCTGCCCCTAGCAGTGGGGTTGGAACTAGATGGTCCTTTCCAACCCTAACCATTCTATGATATATTAAAACTCAGCTACATTTTTTTGCCCCCTCTGGAAAAAGAAAATATCAAAGAAATAATTTTACTAGAATGTGGTATCTCATTCACCCAGCACTGTTCTACCCATCTGACAGTGCAGTGCAAGTTTGATGATTAAAGATGTTGCAAAATTCAAATAAAGAGCTAAGTCCAAAGACTACTCATGGTAAGCAAAACAGCTTTCCTTTAAAGCTAGTCCATACTCACGTCCCTTCTCTATGATTCAAAGCTTGATTAATGGAAGCACTTGACAGAAATCTACACTTAACTGGTTTCAGCTTTGCTTTGCAATTCATATTTAAAATAGTTATGGATTGCTACGAAAGAAGCCACAAAAAATAAGTGTAGAAGACAAGCCTACAATACTAACATAACTATTAAAGCTTTTACCCTAAGGAAAAGTTTTGTTTCCATTTATTAGCTCTGAATTACATTTATCAATACACTGCTCAAACAAATTGTTTTCTTAGATTCTTTCAAGCTTACCTGTTGTTAACCTTGAATTTGAGTAATTTTTTTTCCAGACCAAATTCCTCAGCAAAATGAGGAATATACAAAGTATACACAAAGGCCTATAGAGAATGACATTGACTTGACACGGCTAGTAGGCTGGTATCAAATACAGGGAAGAATGCTGAAGAGGAAAAAAGCCTGTGATGATTTCAAAGGAATCTGTAACTACTAGAGCTCAGAATAGAAGGTCATTTTGGCAGATGGGTAGCATGGCCTTGCTGATGAGTAAATTAGGAGCATCAGCATGACATTTTAAGCAACTGTCAGGTGGACAGCTAAAGATGATATCAGATGCCATCATCATCAAACAGCAAAAAGCAGCATAAAAGAAATGTCACCATGCTCTTTAGTGATAGAGCCAGAAGAGTACTCAGCTACATCTGACAATTACTACATCTTGCTTCACAGGTCTGTCCTTTAGCCATGTGTCTTGTTCAAAGCTATGCTCCTACAAAAGATGCATAAGAAATCAAAAAATTCTAATATCAAGTCAAAGAAATGCTAAGCTACACTGGAAAAAAAACCCCAGACATATGTGGTGACTGTCAATCGAAAGGAACATGAGTACCACTTAGGATGTTTTAGACAAGTTTGGTATAGTCAGAGACATCTGAGGCAAACAACTGCTCTGTGTTGCGAGATTTCATAGTCTGTCTGTACAACACGAAGCTCAAGCTTAGCAGAACATTGTCAAAGGAAACAACGGACAAGCATGGTACCTCAGTACTGCAGTTCTCCTGAAGCAAATACCATGTCACATCCCCATCTCATGTTCTGCAGCAAAAACCTGACTTTGAGACATGTGAGCTGCAAAGACCTACAAGCACAAGGAGGAGATGCTAGAGGGTCTGATACAAGGATAGAAGGCCAGCCAAGACCTGATGGAACTTTGAGAGCTTTGTAGATAGGTGGCCATGCTGAAAGTGATGAAGTCTTCAAGATGTCAGAGCTCGAGCACAGAGCTAAAAAGCCCTGGAAACTGGGGATTTCTACCTAGCTGACATAAAACAGCCACAAGGTGACATTACTTAACAGTCACATGAAGGCAGACCAGGTGCTCTGCAGAAGAAGAGAGGGGCTAAGGCGGACAAGAACTGTCTCAAAGAAGAGCAGCAGCAGAAAGGATTTCCAGTCAGAGCCCTGCTTAAATGAGACATACAGAACCAATTCAGTCTATCTAAGAATAGTAGCGGAGACTCAGCATCATCCACGCTGAGTATGACACAGTGCCCTCAGGAAAGCTAGGCCTTCTGAATCCTACTATCAAGTCTTTCACACAATTAACAAATCAAAAGCTAAAGCACCCAAAAACTTAGAAACTATATTCCTGTTTGGGCAGGACAATACCACTGGAATATTTTTCAGAAAGACAGTGAAGAAGCAGTTAAAAAACAGACGCTTGTTTGTTACCAGAAATTATGTTCTTATGAAATGGTTGCATGTAAGGAAGAGGAAGCTGCAGTTATTTGGAGCACACCAACCAGACAAAGGATGTCAACCTAATCTGACCTTGAATAGATCAAAGAGAGTGTAGTAAATAGGTAGATGCTGTAGAAGAACTGTGCAGCACAGAGCTAAAACCAGAACTTGTCTGGCAGTATAAGACAAGGCACAGTGGGTAAAGAGAAAAACATTTTGTCATGCTTCATTCTGTAGCCTAGCAGCAACTCAACTGTTTATCTCCCTAGCTACCATTATGAGGCCTGCTAATGCCACTTCTTACCGGAGATCAAGAAAAGGTAAGTGTGCATTAGAAGTACATTTTTCAAAAAAAACTTAAGTGATTTAGCAACTTAAAGCTTCATTAATAAAAGAAAAAAGGAGGAGGGAGGCTATGTATTTTATTTTTCATGTAAACTCTAAATGTGTAATTTGGGAATGAGATATACCCTTCAAAGTTAGTTACAGTCTTAAAAAAATAAATTTATCCTAGGACTTAAAATTTGAGCAAAATTCCTTAGAAGCTTTGAAAATTTATATTCTTACTCTGCAGCTCCCAACACTTTAAAACACTCTCTTCTCCAAAACCACACAGAATTTAAAAAGGAGAACAACATATTTCATAACTGATTTCAGCTCATCAGTATTGCAAGTCACAAGACACACACTGGGAAGGATGTAGATGTCATAAAGCAGCCAAAAAAGCATGACTGCTGTGAAAAATATTGACATTAAACACAAAAATGGTTGTCACCATTATTATTTATCACACCCTTACTAATTTTATATTACTAAAAATACCACATAGCCAGCTCTTAAGAGGTCAGATATTCCTCGTATTCATGTCCTAGATGAAAAGGAACTTTTCATGTTATTTCCTTAGCAATTGCTTAAATTCAGAAAGATTAAAGTAAGAAGCAAATCTGCAAATGATCTTATCTGCAGGGAAAAAAAAATCACTTTTATTTAAACAACAGGTTTTTTAGAATTTCCTCTACTTTGTCTTGATTTCTCTGTGCGCTCATCTAGAAAAGGAAGGTAACTTTTTAAAAGATTTATTACCTCCTTCTCACAAAATCTGAAGACAGCCTAATATTTTTCCAGTTTTCCATTTACAGTATTTCTGAGGTTATTTAATGAAAACTGCTTAAGTATTTCCTAACACATCAAATCACACTCTTTTATGACAAGAGTAGATATTGATTCAGTATTAAAACACAGAAAAGGTACCAGGTTTTGAACATGTTTGTCTATCATAATACATTAAATCTCTATTACAGAAAATATGAAGCCATACCACAACAAGAAGGGCTACATTTCAGCATAACTCAGTTTGCTACTATCTTTCTGAGGATAGCCACATTTCAGAAAAATAACTTTTCTCTCTTTAAATTGCTTCTGTTTACGATATATGTATTTCTAGACTCAGAACACTTATGAGCTTTATTACTGCATGACAACACATACAAAATACAGGAAACAGCAGTGGGAACCTGCAGGCTCTGTAACAATTTGCAGCGTATATATGAATAGTTAAAATTATTAGATTTTTATTCCCCAAAGTAAAATGTTTTTGATTGCTCAATAACACAGAACATTATTAGTCCATTAGTTACTTCTTTATTTAGAAGCCTCAGAAGACCAAACCAGCACATGGGCTGAAATCATACTACATTTCAACCTTTTCATTTCCTTCCATTAGTGTTTGAAAGTAGCTAACAACCACAATTAAAAGCAGTAACTTCACCGATGAAGGTCTTCTCTGAAGGAAGTTATTTGTACAAACCACAGAAACTATTAGCAGGTTTGAATACTCCACCCAGAAAGAGGACACAACTTCCAGGTGCTACTGAACAAACAATAAGCACAGGAGCTCTAAGGGTCAGAATGAAAGCCAATTTATATTTGTTCTTACCCCCTAGCATTCAACAAATAATCATATACATGCTCTCCTTTCAGAAGTTTTTATTGATGGCATTAATTTCTTTTGAATCTTTAGGAAATTCTGACAAAAAACTTCTACCAGCCACCTCTACACAAAATGAGAGAGTACACTGTCCAAAATCAGTTTCATTTCGAGTACAGCTATTTAAAAACCAAACCAAGCCAAACCTTTTATGTTTTAAAATGTAAAGTGTGAGCAAGATGGCATCATAGTATCACCAAAACCAAATATCCTCTTTTTATAGACAGCAAGTCTCACCTTGGTATACTCATCTTTGGCCTTGGTAAGCATTCGTAAGATATCCACTTCTTTGTTATTAGCAGAATTCATGATCATTGGGGACACTCCTGCTCCTGTGCTCTGCTGTGCTTTGAATTGTTCCTGCTGAGTTAGGCTGAAAGTTGGAGGTGAGAGGAGAATATAGAAGACAAAAACTAGATAAAATATACAAAGTTTAACCACAAATACTTTACAATAATTCATCAAAACTCAAATATTTTCATTTTTCCCCCATCTACATTAAAACGTGTTAAAAAAATAATCTGTTAACAGATCTACACTAAAACATAATTTGACCAGGTGTGAAATTCATTTTCTCCCATCTTGGATATACTAAGCCATAGACTAAAATTTTCATAACTCAGTCACAATTTCTATATCCAGAAGGAGCAGGGAATTTATAGTGTTATTCAGTTCTGCTGGTGGTGGAGGATGGCAAACAAACACAAATCAGTCACTAACTACTAGCAAATGACCAATTTCCTGCCCCAGCTGTTTTATTATTACTGTAGAATGCTGTGAATTAAAACACACAGCCAACTGGCTGAGCGACAGGGTAGTTTTTATCTATATGCAACACTGCTATTATAAACCACTACACACGATTTACAATTGCATGAATCCTCTGAAAACTAGTTTTTATTGTAGTAAATTACCAGTTTGAGAGTAGCTAATCCCCACCAACTGAAACTCAAGCTAGTTAACTACAATTAGCTGTCAAAAACCTGGATTTCCTAGGGTTCATTCCTTATTTCTATAAATTCATCCCCATCAATTATTTCTTGGGTCACAACTGACTCATTTTAGACCTGTAGAGTATATAGCAAAAACCAATAAAAAACTCCTAAACAAACCCCTACCATTGTCACAGTCTGTATTTCACCATGTTTTGTCACTGAAAAATGAAAAGCAGCAGGTATTACTTTAAAAGGAGATATAGCTGAAACATGACTACCTTCTCATCCAGCATTTTATAACAAATCCTATCTGGAACATAGTGGTGGAAGAGATAAAACACTTTGCTATGAATCAAGATGTGCGAGGACAAGCCCTGTTTGGACTTTTACTGCAGGGCACGTAAATGGGCTTTTGGGCACTTGGTAACTTTCGCAATCAAAACTGATGTTGCTTCCTCAGCACGCTTCTGGCTACAGAAGCTGTTAAGACCGGGACAGATGACCTGAAAAGGAGAAATTCACAGGTCTCACAGTGCCTTTGCATTGCGCTCTGTTAGTACCTAATCCTGTCAGCTTGCCTGTATCTGCCTCCCATGGCTTTTCCTGGGATGACAAAGACCTGGCTCTACATCACCACTCCTCTTGACCTTTAAAAGAATTGTGACACAACGATATGTCCAATCCTATAGACTGCTGGCAACCATCCAATCTCTGCCCTTCACTGTATCATCCACATTATACCTCTAAAAATTTAGATTGCATATTTTGATAAACATCTGTAAGACTTCTGCTCCTTCCTCCTCCAAACAAATATGAAAACCTCTAGAATATAGTCATAAGAAAGGGATCGTGGCAAACAAGCCCATCATTAGGCCAACCAGAGGGTAGAGCAGAAGAATGAGCCCTGGCCATCCTGGACATGTGAAGAAAGCAGTGACAGTGGAAAAAACTATCCATGATATTGTTAGATTAAAATACAGCTGAGAATGCAGTTCTGTTTGAAATTTTAACCTCTGACTTGAATGCAAAATTAAAGGTTGTATAACATGTATAAAATAATAATATGTACATAACAGTAATTAAATAAAAGCTAATTAGAGTCCTGCTTTATATTCCAAAAACAAAGTGAATTTTGTATGTATCACTAAGAAATGAGGAAGCAGGAATTCAGCCATGATGTAGAAACAGGATAAAACCCACAGAAATTGTATTTAATTAGAGTATGCCTTCATGATAGCCTGCACTTACATTGATACAGGAAAAAAAAGTAACAGCAACACTGAAAAATCTCCCCAAACTGAAAAAATATATCAAAACCCCAAAGAATACAATTGTTCAAAACAGATCTCTGAGTCATCAGGAAATAAAACAGATGAACTACTACACTCTGATGTAGCTGGAAAGCTGTGCAGCATATTATGAAAAAGTATTGCAATACAGTGACTTATTTCTGATTATAAAAAAAGCAGGTGCATGACAATTTTACTTGCAACAAAGGCTATAAAAGTAGGTTTAAAGTAGAAAAGTATGATCATCCTAGTAATATAATGTGCATGTATGTACAGAAATACATACATTAAAAAAAGCACAAAAAGTCTTGTTTACCCATCACTTACTTTTTCATGAGCTCTGCAATTCTTTGGCATTCTTCCTTATCATAAAACCAAATCCCATATATGGACACTGTAAATGCACATCAAACACAAACTATGAGCATCTTCTCAAACAGCAATTCTACCTGGCAGATATTTTACACCTGTAAAGGAATTTTAAAATTTATTTCTGTCCTATGTGTTACCCAACTATAAACATAAAAATTACACCTCAGACCCTCCAAAATCAAAAAAGATCAAGGACATATCTCCAAGGATGTACATTATAAGCTCTTGAACCTTCAATAAAGGCAGAGGTATTTGATCCTTTTCTTCAGAACACTAAACCAGAGGGGTTTTTTTCTTTAAAACATTTTCATCTGTCAATTATTTTCAGTTGTCATATCATATCCGTTAGACTCCAGTGGCTAGCGTACTTCGGGTAGTATTGCACGCATACATAAGCAAGATTTGTTTAGTTTTCAATAACCTTCAGGCCTATGTTATATATCATAAAAGTTGCTAGAGTAGTACTAACGCACCTCTGTCTTCCTGCAGATCTCCTATCATGTTGCCCATTATTTTCACCACCAAAGAAGTAATTATCTGCAGCCAACCCCAGGATTAGAAAATCTAGATCTAAGTTCAGACCTCCACTAACCCGAGTGCCTGCAGCTTTGCACAGCAACAACCAATTTAAATTTACTACTAGATCAAGATTCTCAAATGTACACACCGCTAATGTAACCATCATGATGGTAACACCTATAACGGAACTGTAGTTAGTGCAGCCTCCATAATAAACAGGGAGCTTTTTTTCCACTCACAACCATGTTACAGAGCTCTTGTAAGATAGCCTGGGAATAAATCTACAATACTGTCTCAAAACAATCTGTCCACATTGTCAGGGTAACTGTCCGATTTTTAACCCTAGGAACTAATCTGCTGTGAGAAAAGGAAGGGGGAAGGACTTAAAGAGTTAACACAGATCTTCCCCTCTCTGTCACCGCAACCTTGTGTAACACCCGTGTTCCCTTCACATGACATGATAGCAAATAGGTAGCCGCTCTGTTTCTTTCTTCTTCCCCCTCCTACATACTGCAGGGAAGAGATTTCCCCAAATCTTACTAGGAAATGGCAATTCCTAACATGTCTTCAAACACAGCAGGGCCTCGATTTTATTTGAGAGGGGCATAAATGGACTGAGTACCTGTTTAAAAACAACTGCAACACTGACCCTGATCATGTAATATTTCCTTATATTAGAAGAATCCAAAAGCAATCACTTCTTCACTTCCACAGAATCAAAACCACAGCATACGAAGTACAAGTTGGCTTTGTTAATGTTTGGAAAGGAAACTAATGCGCAGCTGTTTGTAAGACACAAGTGTAATACTTATTTCCATTCCCCCTCAATTTTTCAGACGTGTTTGTTGTCTTTTATATAGCTAAAAATGGTTCACCTGTTCAATGCAGTATACTGGTGAAAAGCTTAAAAAACCCCACAAACCAACAGCCATCCCACAGACATACAACAAATAACTTTCAAAAGATGTACAATTCTTTTCATGATTAACTTTCGAAAAGTGTGATGATGATTTCTATTATTCACCTAAAAAAATGTAGGTAAAATAATATATCCCAGTGGTTCTAGAAATGTGCAACATTACAGTGGATCTGAACTGCACAAATAATCTCTTCGTAACACAGATATTAAAATATGCATTTAAAATATACATTAATATTCTAACACATTCCAGTAAGCATCCAATAATAAACTGCAAACCTGTAGAAAACTGTGTGAACGACTCACAAGGTTCCAAAATACCGACCCGTTATGCAAAACTACACATTCTTCTAAAAAAACCCATCTGAAAACTTGTGGTTGTCCATATTAAAAGTAACACTATTCTTCATTGCAACACTGTATGTAGCAAGCAGACTGAAAACCCCAGACTCGCACATTTGTTTTAATCAAAATTCTTCTTTGTTATAAAAGAGTCTCCAATGCAGAAAAGTATTGATGAAACTTTGGCCATCTGCTCCTCTCAATTTTTTTTTTTTTATGTCTGCTACAACGTGTAGCATCACCAAACAGCTTTACATTTTGGCCAACTGATCATATACACCAAGCTGTGTGGTGTGGTGGACACGCTGGAGTCCTCTTTGCCATTTACCTCTTTCTCTCCCCTATCATTGGGTGGGGGCAGGGACTGTGTGAGCGGGTGTGTGTGGTTTGGTCCCCAGCCAAGGGCCAACCCATCACAGATGCCATCCAGAGGGACCTTGACAGGCTGGAGAGGTGGGCCCATGCAAACCTCATGAAATTTAACAAGGCCAAGTGCAAGGTCCTGCACGTGGGTCGAGGCAATCCCAAGCACAAATACAGGCTGGGCAGGGAATGGATAGAGAGCAGCTCTGAGGAGAAGGACTTGGGGGTATTGGTGGATGAGAAGCTCAAC
>WKFP01014941.1:252332-265761 GCA_011057875.1 Pterocles orientalis | reverse complement strand
AGGACAGGCTGAGAGAGTTGGGGTTGTTCAGCCTGGAGAAGAGAAGGCTCCAAGGGGACTTGATAGCAGCCTTCCAGTACCTGAAGGGGGCTACAGGAGAGATGGGGAGGCACTCTTTACCAGGGACTGTAGTGAGAGGACAAGGGGTAATGGGTATAAGCTAAAAGAGGGTAAATTTAGACTAGACATTAGGAAGAAATTTTTCACTATGAGGGTGGTGAGACACTGGAACAGGTTGTCCAGAGAAGCTGTGGATGCCCCATCCCTGGAGGTGTTCAAGGCCAGGCTGGATGAGGCTTTGAGCAACCTGGTCTAGTGGAGGGTGTCCCTGCCCATGGCAGGGGGGTTGGAACTTGATGATCTTTAAGGTACCTTCCAACCCAAACCATTCTGTGATTCTATGATCATAGGCTATGTATGAATATCTGATCAATTTGAAAGCTGACAGTCCCATGGAAATACTGGAGTGCTTCTGGCCGCTGAAAGACAGGAATCAACAGAAGCAGCAAGCTAGGCTACCTCCCCTCAGTGACAAACACAAGTAAACTGTCTGATTACCAGTATAAAAGACTATTTCAGATTTTACAGAACTACAACTAATATTTTGAAATACATTTCAAATAAATGCATACCCATTTCAGCTCACAGATTAAGGACACTAATTATCATCTGTCCCACCAGACCAAACCACCATCCCAACACTATATCACAACTGAAGTTTTTAAGTCAGGATATTGCAGATCCAGAGACTTTTAGCCTAGATGTTAGCCGAGCTTCAAACCCACCCACCTGCACCTACTTTCTTACTTCAGCCAGATGATACTCCCAACCCAGACTAGGAAGCACAGCTGAAAGCAAGCTAAAACCAAACCCCAACATCCTCTGAGCTTACAGCTCAGTAGTGACATTTCTCAGAAGTGGACAGTCCTCTTCTTCTTCCTTCCACACTTCTCCTATCAGTCCAGAACAGATGAACACTTCAGAAATACACTGAGAAATAATCACACAGCCGCTCCGTTTGCTGTGGCATGAAATACTTCTTTCATGCATGGGAGAATGATGTACCAGGGAGACGGCAATAACTCGGTGGAAATCTTTTAATATTGGGTGCTCATCACTTGGAGTAACCATAGTAGTAGTATATTCTGCTACAATCTACATTTAAAGAAACAAAAATACAAATAATAGTAGTAAAAATGTGTATTAACGGCCAACTTCTTGATCAATGATGAACAGAAAATGGCCATTTTTTTTTTTAATGTTCATAACAACACATGAAACCTGGGACCAGCAAAAGAACCTAAGACAATTAGGAACTGTAACCATCAAGCTAGGAACTTGGCACCCTCTTCACTAATAAAAACTAAATACACATACAGTACACGTTTCACTACAGGCTTTCTACCAGCACGAAAACGCTGCATGTCTTATCAAGATTAAGTCTAAAAAGATTACTTTTATCCGCCCTCCATCTCTATCAGACTGTTGGACAAAAAGGAAATTCTGATCTAAGTATCATCTGCAGAGTGGTAATTTCACTAAAATGTTCACACGTTAAAAATGAATCATTAAACAGCGGAGGCACAACTGAATCACGAAACAGCAGATGCACAAAGCAAACTCTTCTACTGCAGCACAAGAGAGGGAATATTAAGTCACTTTTAGGCCCGGCTTCAGCTATAAAGTTACCGAAGAAGAGATTACTGTAAAAAACAGAAAAAAAAAAAAAATCAAAATCGGGTATCTTCTGCAAACCACGTGAGCCAGTTACACGAAAACTAGCTAAGAAAAGCCCAATAAGGAGAGCTACTTTTACACTGACAACACGGTACACATCTATTCATCCATTTTAAACAGTTTTGAAGTCATTTGCTAAAATAAATTAGATTTAGTAATGAATTGATCACATTAAAGAGAAAAAAAAGGCACTAAAGTTATAATTAACAAGATTACACAAATCTAGATGGATATAATGCAGCTATCAAATCAACAAAATACAATTAAAACTGAATGGGAATAAGCTAAATAAATTACTTAAATCATCTAATTGAAATTATTAAATATTAAGAGACATGAGTCTTTAGAATTTTTAGAATTTTAAAAAGGTACCTTACTGATAAATGAAAACTGAAAAATTCTAACAAAATCTGTGAAGCTCATTTAATATAGCTCAGTGATTGAATTTCAGGAAGTGTATTATTTAATTTTTGTATCACAACTTCAGAGCCAATTCTACAGCTTCCGCCTTATGATTTTCAATTTTTGGCTATGGATTTCTCCTGTCCTCACAAACACTAGAGCACTCGATACTATTTATAAGCAGAAGCTGACAGCTGCTATCTACCAGTATTACAGTTGACAATTTCTAACCTCTCAAAGTCTGAAACATTTATTTATTTATTATGATGATGAAGAATTTCTTACGAACTGCCATAATTCATGCTAAGTATCCTATTAAAAAGGAAGGCACCTTCTCCAAGATTATTTATTTTACTCTTAATTTGTCTAGTTTCAGCTTCTAGCTATTAGATTTTTGTCTTCTGAATAGACGTTTCCATTATCAAAATTTTGGTTTCAGTGTATCTGCAACACATTATTTTTAAGCTATTGCTCCACAGGCTGCATACGGTATTTACGCTTGGTAAAAATCAATAGAGAAATATCATAACTACTGAGTAGAGACTCCCCTGTACCTAGAAACTGTTTTATACTTGCTGGTATTAAAAATAAATAATAAAATGATTCTTCAACTTTTATGTTTTATTCTTGATTTCATACTTCTTAAGGTACTTTACTTCCTTACACATGACCTAGACTCTTGCTCCTGAAAATGTAAATTCATACTTAGCTATATTAAAAATGCAGTTTCTCTACACACATCTTACAAGGTAGCCAGACTCCTTTATGTTGGTCATCTTTTCTCTTTGCCATTCATGTAATATTTGACTATTTAGCAAACTATCAATGCTTACATTTCTTTTCCTAGTAATTTTTAGAATATTGCAGCCTCCATTTTGCAGGAGCTACTGAAAAAAGAACCAAAGAAGGCTGTATCCACAGTAGTAACTTTTAATCTCTGAGCTCTTAACTTAAAACATGAAGTAAAGCATGCCATGTTGATTTGTGGATTTTACTCCAACGCAAATGAGATCCCTTTATCCACAATGCTGTCTTTACAATTCTGACAGACACACACGACATTCGTTCCACTCTGCACAAGCTCAAGCAGTGAAGGCAACTCGCCTGTTGAAGCTCAACATTCTGCTCTGCAGCATAAAGCGAGAGAGGACTGCAATAAAGGAAAGAAGATATAAAAAACCTGCAGCTAAGGCAGCTGCATGCTGTCTTGGAAAGCTGAGTTCCATCTCTGGTGCTGCCCCAGAGGTATTATGCAATGATATGCAAGTTGTGAAATGTCCCCTGAAGTGGCTGTCACTGACTGTGTACATTTCATTTCCCAGTGTTTCATTTGAGGTCTCAGACCCGGGTGTAACATTTGAGTGTAAGACCTGCAAAAACACCAGCTACTTATAATCACAACTGAAGTCTGTAAGAAGTGTTTTTAACGTATGAATGATGAATATATTGGAAAAAATAGGCCCAAGTAATTTAAAGTCAGACACCCTGCATTTAACCGATCTCTGTAATTGTTAACTACTTTGCCCTAGGATCCCAATTTGTAAAATAGTAAAGAATAATACTTCTAATTTGAGCAAGGTACACAGTTCAGTGTATTTCCGAGTTATCACTTATTATACTGAATAGTGCCCCAGAAAACAAGAAGAAAAAAGCAATTAATGGTTCTGTCCCTAGTGCAGAACTTCAGCAGTATGAAACTGCTGAAAAGCCCAACATATTGGCAATAAGGAAAAAAACAGAATACTGAGTAGCTGCTTTCTACATGAACTGCATTCAGACTATTTGATAACTGAAGCAAAATCCCTACTGCAAAAGAAGACAATCACATAATTTAAAATTCCTTAAGCAAAAAAAGAGAGAGTGCACAAGCAACCTTATATTTTGCTGTTTGCTGGTTTAGGAACCTTAAAGTTCTTTTAGTTCTTTACAGCCTTAGAGTTCTTTCAAACACAACATACTGCTTAGCTATTTAGGTATTTAAAAGCAAAAGATTAGAAAAAAATAATCTTCATCCTATTATACCATATTGATAGTGATGTGGCTCATCAACAGGACTGGAACTTTTAGGTCTCTTGCTTCTCTACATTGTGTAAAGCAGCACAACACAAAATATATATAAAACAAACCTATTTGTTTCTAAATAACAGAAATTCAGCTTAGATATATTTCTGTAAGTTCTTAGAGGAGAACCAACTTTAAAGCCCATTGATCCATTTATTTTCATAAAGCTCAGCAGATACAAGTCCATCAGCAGGTTCTTTACTTTTTGAAAAAGAGCCCAAAGGCAAACTGAATTTGCAAGCTTTCCTTTAAAATTGTATTCTTTTGACGCTCTAAGAAATTTTTAGTCATGACACAGGAGTAGCATCTATGTTATGAACCATTTATTTTTTTTCCCCATCATTGGTTTTCCAGTCACATCCCCTCCCATTGCATCATCAGTTGAAATAATGTTAAAATCACGATGTGTGACACTGAAATTAAGGCAGGAAGTCTGTAGATGCCAGGCTATCAATTTCTTAAATTACAAGTTGTCCTTAATGAATCCTTTATTGTCCTTATTTATAAGTTCTTCTTAAATAACAAGTGGTTCTCATTACTATTTCACAACATACTTCTGAAACATCCACATCATTATGGAGCTCCACTGCCTTTTGTAATGGATATGATTAAAATAATCTCACTCGGGGAGTGTAAAAGCTAAGTGAAGAGGTATTAAGACAAACAAATGGCAGGTAATTTATAATTTTGCCAAATCTAAGAATATGTCCCCAATGGTATTTAAAGTACTCTGAGGTACCTGCCAAAAGTCAAAGAACATCTCTAATTCCAGGGCTAAACTCAAGTTCAAGGTCAATTTCTTTTCCAAACTCTGTCAATGCCATTTTGTCAGTAAAACAGAAAAGACAGAAAAAAAAGAAGAAAGACTATTTTAACCTCAAATAGGTGTTCCATAGCATGCTATTTGATGTTATTTTTTCCTGAAAATTGAATTTTTACTATAGTCAGTCTGATGAGCTGTCACCCCAAATGGTTTAACTCCCACAAGATTATTATCAACTTCAAAAAGGGCTTCATCAGGAAAATAAGCAACCTTAACTATAGCTGATGTTTCTAATTCTGACTGTTGTGATCTCATCTCTTATTTCTTCATTGCATACCTTCAGATCCTAAGTAATGGAAATACATTTGCAGACCTGAACTAAGTTCTTAACCTGCAACAACAAAAGTCTAAGTTGGTTGTGTATATGTATACTTGTAACAGGTAACACCTAAGCAATACCATAAGATTAATGGAATTAAAAAAAACCCCTTCATATTTTTCCATTTGTATACTCTGTACATGCCATCATTTTGGAGGCAGGCAATTTCTTCATTTTTCCTATGCCATCTTTATTTTTTACCATATTTATATATTATATATATTTATATATCTTTTAAAATTTAACTATTGAAGTTAGTGTTCAGATTACTATGAACATTAGCAGTTTGCCCATTTTTCTGCCTTCTTGCACACAAGACATTCTGTGTGGGTACACGTACAGGGGAAGAAACAGAATGTAATTCTGAGATCAAGTTCGTCACTAGGAAAATGCAATTTAAGCAGTAAGCATTTCCTTGTTACAAACCTGTAATCCAAGAGGAAAAACACACATTTATCAAATTCATCTTACATTAGCAGCTAGACGTTTCACAATCGCAGCACTGGGAGGTACCCTGCAATTTTGAGTCCCTGAATACAGAACAGATACACATTTAAATTCAAATAAAAATTTGGAATTTGGTATTGGGTGATTTTCATTACAGTAATTGCATTATTTTCACACAGAAAGTAAAACTGCATATTTCATTTTGCTTCAGAATTCAGCAGTATTTACTAGCTCATGCATAATCCTTTAGGAATAAAACATATCAGTAATCATCTGCTTCCTCAGTCTCTCCCCTCCTTCAGTTTTTAACTCTCTCAGTGCAAATTTGAACCTCTACTTTGTTTTTCTGTTTGAAAGAGATCTACAAAATATTCATGTGAGAGAAACCAGAATAAAAACATATGAGAGATGACAACAACAAACAAAAGCAAAGCACTGCAGGAAGGCATATAAGTTACATATAAAATCTAGTGTTTTCTCCTTTTTTAACTATTATGAAATTTCATGAACCTCTTCATTGAGAGATGCTTCACATTCCCGTGTAAAGGATTTAACACTGAAGCAAATCATACTGAAATTTTAAAGAAAGGCAGTTTGTTTGACAGAGACAAAAGAACTGGTGGACCTCCATATGTCCATATCCTGTCTAAGACAATGACCAGCACCAGATGATTCACAGGAAGAATCTTCCTCGTCTCTTTTACTGTTGACTTCTGACCTGAAGCATGTGGCTTACATAAATTTACATTTTTTTTCCCTGGCTACAGGACATCTGGTTGTTTTTATTAATATAAATAATACCTCTGCTATGCAAAAGGATTACCGAAACAGGCTCAAAAAGTCTTAGGAGTACGTATGTCCAGAATAACGAAGCCAGCAGGTAAAACCCACTTTTGTTTTTAAAGATTGAATGTAAGCAATACATGATGATATGAAGACTATATTTTATTAAATTTTATTAAATCTTATCAAAGAAAGCTCTGCATTGCAAAATCAACAACTGGGCTGCAGCTGCAACCATGAAGGCACAGCAGACAGCAAATAATAAGCCCAATGTTGCTACTAGCTTGTACGTTAGTTAAGACAAAAAAGCAATACTGCATTTGCAGCCTTAGTGCAATTCCACTGGAACAGTCGTACCGTGTTTCTGTATAGAACACATTCCTTGTCCTTTAAAGGGTATGCTATCTTATACTTGAGAAGGCTTTCTTCTTTTTTCCTCCTGTAATTGAAAAGTATTGTTTACTGCCAATTTAAGGCTTGTTTTGACGAAGAGAGAGCTGATGAGGCACTCAAGAGCTTGTATTAAAGCAATACTAGACAGAAGTGAGCAGCTTGTATATGCGCTGTGGGATACACTTGCTCACATATTTATCTTCCATGTTTTGAGAGAAGGTTACAAATATTTTTATATATATACACACATATAAAAGAGTGCGAGTGAGCAAGCTCACATTCCAAGAGAAGTTTTCTGGCTATGTCAGGAGTGAAGTCCACCCCCTACTAGACAAACCTATTTTTTTCAAACACAAGAGGATATTATCAGAGAAGTCCGTGCTGATATACAGAAACCAGAGATCGTCATGGCTGGGTGAGGTGATGAGCTGACGGGTTGATGGCACCCATTATCTTCACTTCTCAATCCAAGTTTTCCTGAAAAACCACAGTGGGAGGAGAAGGCTCCAACCCAGCATAAGGCACAGAGGACAAGAAAAGGATTAGGAGTGAAGAGCAAGGAAAGGAAGAATAATGCAAGAGGCATTGCAGAGGTTTCAAAGAGATGGAAAATAGTTCCGAGATTAAAAGACCGACTCGCCAGTAGTTTAAAGCGACATTCAAGTTTTAACTTCTGTACAAGGCTATCATACAAAATAACTCTGAAGTAAGAAACAATTGAGCAGAAGGAATTTACCTTTACTATATAAAGAAAATACACTCAGGTTCAGCTGTTTCAACGCTCCTTGGAATTTTAAAATGTTTCAAGCCTTTGTTCGGCAAGCATATCACCCACTACCCAGCCACCAGCCAGGGGAACCTGAAACAAAGTATAAGGGGAAGCTGGTGCATGAAACTCAGCTTAACTGCTTCTACATCAAACCTGGAGGTAAGACAACATTATCCAGTTGCGTGCACACAAACTGTGCTTGTATGTATGTGCTGGGATAAATATTGCCTTTCTATTTAAATAGAACAGCCTGTATAATGTATGAGACTACACTAATAACTTATAGTAACAGTTGGGGATAACGTACTGTGAAGTCCTGTGTGACCACAGTACCACAAGATTTAGCTAATGCTGGTAATTCTCAAATCTGTTGACTCAAGTAGAGTCAAGAGGGATGGTTTTTCCTGGTAACATATTGCCTTTTGAGTATCTAATGCACATCGCTTTCCTGCTTCTGCTTTGACACATGAGAAAAAAAAGGGCATGAAAGTATACAGAACAAGAAAGAAAAAGTGGGGTTTTGTACACAAAGAGCCTAAGAAGTCCAAAACATACAAAAGCTCAAACTATTAAATGCGTATGAGCACGTGTGAAGGGTCTAACCTGAAAAGGGGGTTACATGAGAGATTTATAAAATGCAGCTAGCTCTGTAATATTTTCATTTGCAGAAGAAATACGTAGGCATTCATCTACATATTTACACTGATCTGGAAACAGCTACCATTTTATGCTATACAAGGGGGTGTGTATGAAGTAGAAGGTATACAGGTAGTCACATGAAAATAACCTCTTTAAAAAAAATTATCTGCTCCAACTTGAACTCTTGAGATTTACTGCATCATATGCCTATCTTATCTTGCAAAGATGTTTGGAATTCCCAGTGCTGGCAGTACACTCTCAGCACTAAACGTCCAGACAAGCTAATATGTTGCTTATATGCTGACATCCATAAATGGGAAACACAGACTGTGTCTAGCAGATATACGCAGTATTATACTCTTTCCATTCTATACAGAAACTCATCCATAACTGCAGGATGCTTGATACATGCTTTTAATTCTATTCCATACCTTCTCCTACCAATCTGTTTGCCCAGGCAGGGATACAGTTCCACCACTCACTAAATAATTACCAGCCATCAAAAAACTACATAGCTCTGTTATCTTCGCTCCTTAACCTGTTTCTTCTCACATGACATACAGTTTCTCTGACTTTCATATTGGAATTCGTATTTTCACATAACTGAAAAACTCTGTTAGGATTACTGCACTTTTCTTTACACTTTTTTTTTTTTTTACCACCTCCATCACACAACAGAAACACATTATTAGAGCAAAAAGCTGGCTGCAGTCATCATAGTTACACTTGCAAAAGCCACTTTACAAACACAAAGCATTCTAAATTGTTTGCTTTGCTCATTCAAAGACTTCCACAACAGGTACCAAATCGAGGTAGGAAGGGTGAGGAAGAAATAGACTTTAGGATTCTAACTAGAAATATCTGTGCTGAATTGGGCAGAGTGATAAGGGAATGGTTTTACGCATCAAAACCTACATTTTAATCGTAAGGCCTTCATAACCAGCATGTACTGAAAAACATGCATTTATTTTAAAGGAAAAGATGAATAATAAGGCAGCCCTGGAAAAAATAAATTTAGAAATACTTACTAGTACAAACAATTTTGCTTTAAAAACAACAACAAAAAAGGGATATTACACTTCTTCCTGTTGTGCTTTTTTTTTCATTTGAACCCTAAAAAACTAAATCACAGAAGTACATTTACTCTCAACAGTAAGTACAAAAAAAATCCCAAACACTCTAAAGTAGAATTAACCAATACCTGCTACTCCTAGAATGACATTAATAATTTAGTTTGGCTGGGGCTTCTGCAGGTCATTGAGTTCAGCCTCCTGACCAAAACAGGGTTAGCTTCAGTAGACAGAGAGGTAGAAAAAGAAGTTATGACCAACTACAATTTACCACAGAAAAGTATATTCTATGGCACTTTTTCAGTCAATTTATTTTTTAAAGTAATTTGCATATATGCATACTTCTTTACAACAAATCATCCTGTCCCTTTCAATATGTTCAAAATCCACTCCTGCTTCCATAGACTCAAGCAGAGTTTAGCTACAGGTTTCAAAAACAGGCGTATCAGGTTGTATACTCTAGAACAGGCAAGCCAACTAACCACTAGACAGCAAGATCATGATTCCTGCTCTTAAAAGTGACCTGCCTGCAGCCACCATTGCTGCGTGTCCATCCACATCTGACTGCAAAATACTGTTTAGCTATGCCGTCAGGTTACAGAAATATTTTGATAGCTCAACAAGCAAGCAATAAAGATTTTTAGGCATCCTTGAAAATTAAAATGAGAGACAGAAAGCACCAAAATCTAATATATAAATGTACATATTTTATGTTTTTTATTTATAAAAATGTAAATAAATATATATGCCATTTCCAAGGGGCAGTTTATTATTTTTCTTGACATTCTGAAGCAATTGTTACCATCTTCTAAGCACATTCAAATCCTTAGTAGATTGAAATAAAGACCACAAAGGGAGGAACTATATGGGAAATGTAGTAGGAAATTAGTAACACTTTATATATGCTTTCATAAACTGGTCTAAGAACAGATAATTTCTGAGCGTAGGTATCAAGTAGTCAGTAAACTGAGCACTAGACAGCATCTCACATGAAAAAAAAAATTGTCACTATGCATCTGATAAGTAAGTTTCTTCCTGCTCCTATTTATTTGCTTCTCTTAAGAAAATTTGCACATGGCAAATTATAAAATAGTTAAGGTGGACACAAACTGTAAAACAGGTTTCAAAAACAAAACCAAAAAGCATGCAACGAGACAAAGCTCATGCTACGACTTTAATTTTCTGGGTTTAGAATCAACTCTTGCTACAACACTTTCAGTATGTATATTTTCCTTTTAAATTTAAAAAAGGAAAATCGTATCTACGCTTAACAGTGTCAGCATTCCAATGCTCTCAGCAAAACTGAGGTTTCACTTTAAGGTCAATAACATCCAGGCAAGATAATGGTGACCTCTGCTGCTGTTCTGTCTTGCTGGATGAATGACGAATTTTTATAATGCTGATCAAAGGAGAGAAAGTGGAATGGGAAGGAGGAGGAGCGATTTGTTTATTTTCCTGAGACAAAAATGCCTCCAAGGACAGACCCTCAGGTAAACCACAAGCATTCATATTCTGAACAAATGGCAGTAGTTTTTTTAAAAAAGCCTTGGCCAAATCTGTTTAACAATAGGCTGAGAAGAACATACCTCTAATGAGGGCAAGGCCCTTCTGCCAAAATTACTTTGAATTCCTATAGTTTGAGCTTTCACTTTTCCAACATTTTTGTTCCAAATTGACAAGTATTTTTTCAAAGAGTATTAAACTATAGAAATATTTTCTTCAACACAACATGCAGCTTCTAGCAGACCAGAATAATAATTTTGCAATCAAACTTAACCTCAAAAAAATTGTTTTTAAGTTATTCAGCTGTGACAAAAACATTGCATTTTGCCTAACGATGCAGCAACAGAAAGCCATAATATTAATATTTCTGAATCAGCAGACCACTGAATTTAGAGAAAAATAATATAAATTGAATTAAGTTAAGAACATTTAAAGGCATTTGTTTCAAAATTCAAAAAGACCAATGAGCATCAGGGGAATAATCAATTGAGCAGACATATCAATTTACTGTGTTCATCCTGTTGGGTTGTTTTTGTTATTGGACCAGATATTATATGTTGGCAAGTAGGAGGCTGATAAAATAAGGGTCTCCAATCTAAACTGACATTTTTACCGAAACCAAAAAACCAAACAGAAACTCTATTACATTGTAAAATAAAGCCTGGAATATCTATTTTGCCTGTTTCAATGGAAACAATTGAATAAGAAGTTGTTTATTGCAGAAAGCTGACTCTAAATATATACACAAGCAAATTTAACCACCAAATGCTGGTTTTATTCTCAAACAAAAACACATTTCAGAAGAAAGAAGAGATTAAAAATATCGAATTACAGAATACATAATGTAGTATAGTCTAAGAACATATTTCAAAGTAAAAAAGACACCATAGTAACCAAAAGAAGATTGTTTTTCATAATATTCATTAATTCTCAAAATTCTATTGCTGTTGTCTTATGCTTTCCCTTCAGAAGTAAATTTCTAATATTCTTCAAACGAAGATGTTCTTTACAAGATAAATAGTACTTGCAGGGTCAATGGGTCTTCAGAAACACCTGCAGAAGTGGGACACTTGTTATCCATTTAGTATTTTTTACCAGAATGTATTTACTTTGAAGGGTGAACTGAAATAAGCCACAATCAGTCTCCAAGAAGATGAGTTGTCCTATTTGAGAGGGTTCTAGGATGCCATAACATAGAATTTAAGAATGAAGAATAATAGTGTGAGAAAAATATACACCATTACCTTTCCTTAACATTTTACAATCACTTGCCCCCAAGCGTATATTTGGAAAAATTTTAATATATAAATAATGATGACTCACAGGGAAAAAAACCCTCCACAAAAAAAAACCAAAAAAAAAAAACCAACAAAAAACTTACACTACTATTTTGGACAGTTGGCAAACTTCCCTGTTCCTCCCATCCCATCTTATCTACTGGACATCTTTGCAGTGTGGAAATCTGGGAAAATGATACTAAATTTCCAGGGTTCTGATAGACTGGACCACTGAAACTAGTACGAGGTTACATATGTTACATATGTATCACGTGTCTAGTCAGTTTTACCAAAACCAGGCATGTCTGGTCTACTTTCGTACCACTTCCTGAACCTCTACAACAGCTCAAATTCAGTAGAATATGCCGCATTTGACTAGGAAACTTAATTCAGTTTCAAGCCTAAGATATGACACAATCAAAGGCCTTGCTACAAATGTGGCACAGAAATGAAAAGTAACTCCTATGTCCAAACAGGTACAGACTATTCGTTGGTTTGTCGCACAATTTCTTTCTCCACTTGCTATAGGACAAAAGCACCTAATTAACCATTGTCATAATCAACATACTATCATAAGGTAGGACCTTGTATTTTTTTCTGGCAGATGAAATTCTCAAGGTGAAGCTAGCTCTAAGATATGCAACTTAATATTCACCAAATTCTCTGTGTCCTGTAAACATGAAAACCAGTATTCAGTGACGAAATGATAAATCAGTCAACTCAAGGAATAATTCACTGACCCAGCATACACTCATATACACCTGGTAGAATATACAGCTGGGAATAATTGAGAGTCAATTATTACATAGCTGATCAGTACTAAAAGAAGAAAATGAAGTTATTTTAACCAATAATTTACATTTATGCATTTCTTATGCACTGTTTCATTGTAATCAGTATCAATTCTTAAGCAACAGACTCTAAACATTGGTTTTTCACAATAAATATCACCAAAGATTATGGAAAAAAGTAGTAATTATGTAGTTAAGATTACTTAAATACACAGCAATTTTTTTAAAACCCTTAAAATCATTAGATGATCTAAACAAAAACAGAACTACTGTCTTGCTCCCAGAAAGAAAGCGTTTAAAATTGCAGTTAACTACAGATGTTTAAAGGTTACATTGAAAATACCTATTTGATCCATAAACCTTTTGTTTCTTGGTGGACAAGGATTTCTGCTGGCATTAAAAACTGTAATTTGAG
>WKFP01014941.1:233018-243887 GCA_011057875.1 Pterocles orientalis | reverse complement strand
AATCTGGGAAAATGATACTAAATTTCCAGGGTTCTGATAGACATATGGCGGCAGGTTAGACTGGACCACTGAAACTAGTACGAGGTTACATATGTATCACGTGTCTGGTCAGTTTTACCAAAACCAGGCATGTCTGGTCTACTTTTGTACCACTTCCTGAACCTCTACAACAGCTCAAATTCAGTAGAATATGCCGCAGTTGACTAGGAAACTTAATTCAGTTTCAAGCCTAAGATATGACACAATCAAAGGCCTTGCTACAAATGTGGCACAGAAATGAAAAGTAACTCCTACGTCCAAATAGGTACAGACTATTCGTTGGTTTGTCGCACAATTTCTTTCTCCACTTGCTATAGGACAAAAGCACCTAATTAACCATTGTCATAATCAACATACTGTCATAAGGTAGGACCTTGTATTTTTTTCTGGCAGATGAAATTCTCAAGGTGAAGCTAGCTCTAAGATATGCAACCTAATATTCACCAAATTCTCTGTGTCCTGTAAACATGAAAACCAGTATTCAGTGATGAAATGATAAATCAGTCAACTCAAGGAATAATTCACTGACCCAGCATACACTCATATACACCTGGTAGAATATGAGTCAATTATTACATAGCTGATCAGTACTAAAAGAAGAAAATGAAGTTATTTTAACCAATAATTTACAGTTATGCATTTCTTATGCACTGTTTCATTGTAATCAGTATCAATTCTTAAGCAACAGACTCTAAACATTGGTTTTTCACAATAAATATCACCAAAGATTATGGAAAAAAGTAGTAATTATGTAGTTAAGATTACTTAAATACACAGCAATTTTTTTTTAAATCCTTAAAATCATTAGATGATCTAAACAAAAACAGAACTACTGTCTTGCTCCCAGAAAGCAAGCGTTTAAAATTGCAGTTAACTACAGATGTTTAAAGGTTACATTGAAAATACCTATTTGATCCATAAACCTTTTGTTTCTTGGTGGACAAGGATTTCTGCTGGCATTAAAAACTGTAATTTGAGCTTCCCTCCTGGCTTTGAAATTAATAACCCTAGCTCCAGCCTAACACATTTCCCAAACTAAACGTCTCTGTGAAATAGCGGATCAATGCAAACATTAACTGGCATGGATCCCAAATCCAGCCTGAAAAGTCCTGGGATTAGACCGTAGGTGTCTGCAACATAGTGTTTAGACAGCATTTCAACTTTAGACGACCAAGATCATATGGAACAATAGGAGAAATATAAAGACCAATAAAGTAAAAAGATAAAAATATTCCTTACTTTAAGTATTCATAAAACTTACATTTATTGTGTATAGCTTTGGAAAGCTTTTTCTATTGTAATCATCTATTGGATGCTAAGCAATCTTTACAAAATGATAGCTATACCATGACAAAATGTTGGCAGACTCATCCAGTACACAAGTACCGCCTTCTGCTGCCAAGAGCGTTTATTTTAGACTGCATGATACAACCAGCCATAGATATTCAGCTGTACTGAAATGAAGTTGGTTTCAACAAACATGCAGAATATCGGAAGAAACAAAACACTGGGCAGGACCTCTTTATTCCTCCAAATGGTTGCTTTTGTGCTTTTCTGAAATTTGCATTGTCACAAAACTCAAATGTAAGTCCTGTTATATGGGAAAGCAACTGTGCCAGTTAGAAAAACATTGAAAACTCTGCTAGTTTTGTTATATCTAATAAGAAGACACGTATGAAAAATGGAGTAAGTAGTAACCAAGTCAAACAAAAAGCTAGAAAAAGATTACTTGTTTCCAGATCCTGTTAAGCATTACTGCCAAACTGTCCACTGTTTTTGCCAAGTAAACAGCTATTACTGAGTACTTCTTGTCAGTATCTGGAAACAGGAGATAAAAATAATATTATAAGATCAGGGCCTAAAAAGCCCAGCTTTGGATGAAAACTCAATTTAATAAGGAAGAAGCCTTACTTTTGCAAAAATTATAAAGACAAGTTGTATAATAAAGGAAAATATTCAGAGAGAAAATTCAAGACACTCAGAATCGTGTTTGGATGAGACCCTGGTGAAAACAGATACTTAATGCTGAGCTGGTCCCTTTACTTTATGTAGCAAAGGCTTTGAAACGCACAGCAGGGAAGAAAGGGCCAGAAGTATCTGCATCTCAGTGGAGAAATCACCATGTGAACAATTTCTAGGGACCTAAAGAAAACCTGGAAAAGTCAAATGAGTTAGTAAATAACCCAGATTGCTCTGGAAACATAGATGTTTCCCTGAAAAACTGAGAAAACAGAAGTTTTTCCTTTGAAGTACCAAGACTTTCAGTTTTCTTGAAGAACGAGGGGTAACATATCTGTATACCTAGAACACATTTGATGCTAACTGAAATCCTAAACTAGTGGATGTTTTTAGTAAAGCAAACACGAATCTTGTCTCAGACAACAACATTCGCAAATTAAATAACAGATATAGATTTACCCATGGTTAACTCGAAAAGCCAACTGTGGTAAAAATCAGATCCATAGACCCAGGCTGAAGATGACTTTATAAAACTGAGAGTACACTGGCTGGGGATCTTGTTATTTCTTTTTTCATGATTGCACTCAAGGGAACCATATAGTAGGGAATGCCACAAGGTCAAGAAGCTATCGGATCTTGTGGCTGAGAGATCCTACACTGAAAGAAACGTGTTGCTACTTTCATGTTGCCACTGGTAAATTTATCAGTGTAGGTGTTGTGGGTTCACCCCAGTAGGCAGCGCAGCTCCACGTAGCCACTCGTTCATTCCCCTCAGTAGGATGGACAGAGAGTCAGAAGGGCAAAAGTAGGAAAACTCAAGGGTTGAGAATAAAGACAGTTTAATAGGTAAAGTAAAGCTGTGTGCATAAGCAAAGGAAATAAGGAATTAATTCACTGCTTCCCACTAGCAGGCAGATATTTAGCCATTTCCAGGAAAGCAGGGCTACATCACGTGTGCTGGTTACTTGGGAAGACAAATGCTGTAAATCCAAACATACCCCCTTCCTCCCCCATCTTTTATTGCTGGGCACAACATCTTATGGTCTGGGGCATCCCTTTAGGGGATTGGACTAGATGATCTTTCAAGGTCCTTTCCAATCTCTAACATTCTGTGATTGTGTGATTTTAGCCAGTTGGGGTCAGCTGTCCGAGCTGTGTCCCCTCCCAGTCTACTCACTGGCAGGGCAGCGTGAGAAACGAAAAAGGACTTGATGCTGTGCGAACACAGTTCAGAAGTAACTACTTTAAAAGAACCACTGCTTACACAGAAAACAAGCCTTTTGCATTCTGCTGTTGTACAATTACCCAAAAAAGCCCTGGACAACATACTCGAACATAGGCCCACTGCTCAAAAGGATATGTTAGTTCTTATATTTGAGACCCTGCGAATGTAAAATTCTGACATGTCCTAGTGAACAAAGGGCTTACACTCCCTCAAAACCCCCAGTTTTTCTCCTAATAAAAAACTAATGAATCACAGCTTATGTGTAGTACTCAGACTAAGGATTGTCTGTCAGCATAGAGTTATGACAACTTCTAATTACCAGTTGTCTCAACAAAAATGAAAAACTAATAGACCAGATTTCAAAAAGGTAGATATTTGTATACATATACATAAACTCCTAATGGAATTTCAAAATGAGACAAAAAGAAGATTACATAGGAAAGATTCTTCAAAATCAGATGGAATAAACAGATCCATGGTACTTAAAATTCTAATGTCTGGTCTAGTCCAGGTTAGCTTGGAGATGCCTGCATTTCTTTTCAGTTTCTTTGGGAATTTCAATTCTTTGTCAGCCTATCAAATACTCTCAAATATAGAAGTTTTATTTAGGTTATTTAAAATGTTATTTCGCTATTGTTTCTACCACATAGTGCGTGTGAACAACAGGATTCCCTCTTGATATACTTTCCAACTCCAAATTAAGTTTATGAAATAAAAAGGTCTAGCATATTATCAAGCTGAGATGCTTTGTATGCCATGAATTTCCTCTGCTTTTACTTTATCCAGAGGGAACACTTCTGCATCACAGTTTACATAAAATATTTTGGCAGCCTGCTTTTATGCATCAAGCACAAAGTATAGATCATATTATTGCTCGGCTTCCAAGTAGAGATATAAACTGTACATTTATAACGGCTCATTCTCATATAATTGCACATTGTAACACTGTATGCATATCTGCATGTAAAAGTACAGCTTTCTCATGTTTTCCACTTATTTCTGAGTTTGCCTGACACTTACTATCGCTTGCATAAAAATAATCATGCAAGATAAACAAACAGCACAAAATAATAACTTTGTCTTTCACCAGGGTTTAAATTAGGCTCAACACTGTTGTCAAGAGTAGCCTCTAATAGTTTAGAAGTAACCTGCCTTCTAATTTGCCGTAAGGACAGCATTTTGGAGCTGGAGTAGAAGACGGAATTTTAATTGGCTGTATTTGTCTATTCTTACGCAGAAAACCAAGACTAAAGGTATTACTCCAACCCTCAGTAGCTGTGCTTTACGGTGAGACTTCCCAACACTACTGGGGTATATTCAGAACACGCACAATATCTCTGTGAGTCTTTACGCCCATCGAACATAAAAGTCTAATATTTGTCAGTTAAGTGGAGAGCTTAGTATTAAGCACATTCTAAGACTTTCTTTAGAAGAGTGGCATTTTAGGAAGCACTGAGCAACTCTTTCAGCACATCAAAAAGCAAAATGTATTCCTCCATTGTAACTGTTAACCAGCCAGTTTCAGCCCTTGAAAGCTGCAGTCTAATCATTTGGACTGCCTTAACCAAAAACAAGACTCTGAAGAGGAGCTCCTTCAGTATTTCTCCCAACATATCACATACTTACATCTGGCATTTCTGTACAGTAGAAAAGGGTCCTGCAGTTGGAAATCAAGGTCTTTAGTAATAGGTTCTGTTCGATTTTCCATGCTTAGTCTGTTCATAATTGTGAAGCCATGCCTTGGAGAAGCTGATCTGAAAATTATAAATTAGAAATCACATCAAGTCAAGGAAAAAAAGAAATTACTAGAATTTATTTGTTGTATAGTTCTCTAAAATTGTTTGGGCTTTTTTTATTATTTCTAAGAGATAATACAAAAATCTAATTTTGTCGCCAAGGAAACAACAATTGACTCTTGCAGGGTTTTGTGCCATCCTTTTAATTATGTCAAAACCCTACATAATATATGAAAAATAACAGAAGCATCACTGGTCTCACAATAGCTACAGAGGGTATGCCACATATGTGATACTACCATTTGAGGTCCAATGATCCACATAATCATATTTTCATGTCCAGTTTTCACATCAAGTTCTAAGGCCTACAAATTCTGAACAGGCAAGACGTTACAAAATGCCACTTTCTCCCAGACCATAAGTATCAGACTAGCCAGCCACCACCATCTACCCCATTGTTTCCTCCTAGAGCAGAAAACAGAGCTTATAACAATTCAGTCATGGGTCAAGGCAAGTATATTTTTTAACACTAAGGTTAACAATTGCAGATAACAACAGACATCCCAGATAAGATTCTCCATACCATCTAAAGCATAAGAACAAACGTGAGGGTTGGGAGACCTTGGAACAGGGTGCCCAGAGAGGCTGTGGATGCCCTGTCATTGGAAGTGTTGAAGGTCAGGTTGGACAGAGCTTTGCACAACCAGATGTAGTGAAAGACGTCCCTGCCCAAAGCAGGCGGGGTGAACTAGATGATCTTTAAAGGCTCCTTCCAACCAAACTATTCTATGACTCTAAATCATTATGCCCATTCATGGGGGTTACATTTCAAGCCAGGTAGATAATTTTTATTCATGTGAGCTGTTAAACCTATCACAATTCTGACAGGAAACAGTACTTTCAAACCAAGTATGACAATACAGGAAAAGATGATGGCTGAACATTTGGGAAAAATGCCATCTCTGGTAATTGTTGGTGGGTAGATTTCTCTACGAAATCCAAAGCACAGGAACCTACATTACAGGATTGGAGTCAACAGAAAATTAAAGAAAAGTGGAATGCTTAACAAGAATCCTTGTTTGCAACAGTCAGTAATTCCTTTAAAATAAGAACAAACAAACCAAACCAAGAAACAAAAACACAGTCTACTTCCACCTGTGTTAACTCAGTCCGAAGTCTGATTTTTTGATTGTTCCTCATAATTCACAAAGATGAGATAGGTGACAAATAAGTCAGCTCAAGTAAAATGGTCAGATTACTTTACATTGTCACAACAGAAATGAGAAACAACAAATGCATCGCCAACCTACAGTCTGTTGGCAATTTTTTTTCCACAAGACTTTATGACTTTGTTCAAAGCCACAGGAGATGAAAGTTAAAACTGATGAGGAGGGCAACATATGATGTTACTCACAGCTCACAACATGTTCCACACTGTTGGCTACAGGGCAGCCAAGGCAGCAATCTCTGTTGTAAATGGAAACTTCCTCAGCCAACAAAGAGAAAAGTGAAGAATCACAGATGCTAGAAGTGCCAGGTTACATGTTGTCAGTTTTGGACTTTCAAAACCAACATACCAGAGAAATACTACTTCTGTTTTGCAGTACAAAACCAGCCACTTCCACCTGCTGCTAGCACAACTAAGGGACACAGTTCTTAACTCTTGTGCTGGTAATTATAACAGCTTCTTATCTCCACTTACCTGAAAGCAGCTTAGAAAAATTACTGACGACAATTACCACTGCTGGTACAAAAGAGCTCAAAAGATTAAAGCCAGCATTCCCATTTCACACAAAGCTCACAGTCTCTTGGGCCTCCCTGTCACTTCACACATACACCTCTCACTTTCTCAAAACAATCTCTTGCTTTCTCAGTTCTCTTAGCAGATCTCCACCAACATAAATGTTGAAGGAGAAAGTTTCCGCTTTGGTGTCCCATCCCAGCAGCTACTGCAAGATCCGCTTACTGTATTATCTTCTGATTTTAACGGTAGTCATGGGGAAATGCTGGGCCATCAACTTGAAACCCAAACACAGGGCAACAGTTCTAAGCTACATGCTAAAATAAATTATGTAACCAATGCTCTGAAAAAAAAAGAAAAGCCACAACCAGAGCTGCTGCTGAAAGAAAGCATTAAAAACATCCAAAATGTTGGATGAAACACGCATAAAAAATGAATAATCAGACACAAGCACTATGAAAGCTCCTTAAGTAGGTAGCACAATACTTTGTAAGTTCTACCATTCCCTTCCTTTAAGGAACACCATTATTTATTTCACTATTTGTTTTTCGTTCTTTTAAAGTGTAAATGCTATATCCTACTTAAAACAACGTAACAGGTTTATATGGTTTACCCACACTGGGATTTAAATAATATTTGGAAATCTTGTTCAAATATAAGTTGATGTGTCCTTCCCAATGTTTTCTTTCCCACATTTGCCTCTGTCAATTTCAGTTTCTTTTCACCTTTGAACAAGGAGGAATATTTCACTTCATTCAGCCACACTCCATCCCAGCTAGCTTTTCCACATCCACAGGTTTTTCCTGCAGACATTAAAACATTATATCCTCACCTTGTGTAAACAAACAGCGTTCCCTCCACGTCAGTCTTCTCCTGAAGAAAAGGAAAGTTAAGGAAGTTGAAATCACGGCAGCACTTTGCTAGCCATCAATGAGCCCCCTTTATCTCTGTTTTACCATTAGTTACACCTTGTTCACCTAAGCCACGAAAAAATAACTAAACCTGACTTCAGGGGCCAGAGACTTCAACTAGCACAGGTCACCAGGCAGCTGACCCAAGTTTTATGTCAAGATATGAAAAGGCTCAAGGCTCAACAACACGAGGCTAAACATTGTACCAGATTAACTCTCTGATACACCTGAGTGCAATGCACAGATCCAGGGAGAGGAGTTTCCAAACAGCACTTGCCCTGAGGGCCAACGCTCGGGAGGAGTAAAGGGGAAACCACACAGAAGGCAGATCACACGGGTTCTTCAAACACGGGCCCTACCCCCCCGTACAGCAAACACAGAACCACCCGAAACGAACAAAAGTTTCCCAAAGTTATTTTTTTTTTTAAATCTTAAATAGACAGTTTAGCATTTGTAACTCCAACACACTTTTGCACACACGCAGGTTCCACTACAGACGTTTGGACAGCCAAGGCGCCCCCAAAGTCCAGCCCCTGGCCAGTGCCCCCATCTCCCACAGCCCTGGGAGCCTTCCAAAACCCGCCTCCTCGGCGCCATGGGGCTTCTCACACTCCCCAGAGAGGCTGCACCAACCTGGTGACAGCAGGTAGCACCCCAGGACACCCTGCTGGACCCAGGGCCGAGGCAGCCCCCCAGCCCATCCCTCACACCTCAGCTACGGCGCCGCCCTCCCTTCCCCACTCCCCCTCCCACACAGGGGAAGGGCGGAGCCTCCATTTTTGCCCCGCCCCCTGCTCCGGCGGCCCCGCCTCTCCCGGCGGCGGGTGCGGGGGAAGGAGGGGCGGCGTGACGTACCCACTCGTTGGCGCGGTGCCCGAAGGTGTAGAGCGCCACCTGGCTGGCCACGTCCACGATGCTGCTGATGTAGGGGTCGTGCTGCCGCAGCGCCGCCAGGCTGATGTCCAGCCCCTTGCCCAGCAGGGCGGCCCCGGCCACCGCCGCCGCCATTTTGCCTCCGACAACAACACAGGGTTCCTAGTAGGCGCAACTAATCCAACGCCGAGAGGAGGGGTGGTGGCTCCCTCCCAACCCCGCCCGCCCAGTCGGAGCGAGAGCGGGAGGGAGAGTCGGAGCCCCAGACACCGTAATCGAGCGCCGAGCGCCGCCGGCTCAGGATTGATGCCGGTGGCGTCGGGGCAAGCTGAGGGGCGGCCTGTCGGGGCCCGCCCCCGCCACGGGGGGAACGGGGAGGGCTCGCCGGCATCGCGGCGCCTCCTCCGGCAGCAACCCGCCTGTGCTGGCTGCTTTTCCTGCGGTGCTGGCACCTTCGTTTCCAGGCCTCTTCCTGCTAATGGGGAGGCCGCTGACTGGCCGCCTTTCCAGAGCGGACGAGGAGAAAGATGTTTCCCGCGGCTGCAGGCCTGAGGGAACCGGCCAAACTGGGCTGCTGCCGTGCTGAGCAGGGTGTCCCACACGGCCACTGTGGGCCCTTTGGCCTAAGCAGGAGAAGGCGTGGTGTGCGCCACAGCATGCTGAGCCTCAGGAGAGCCGGGGCCAGGCGCCAAGGTGGAGCCGAGGCCGCGTAGGCTTGGCCTCGCGCGTGTGGGAGCGTTTGGGCGCAGTGGTGGGCCTGAGGAGAGACTGCGTGATGGTGCGCAGAGTTAGCACGTGTACCCGTAAGTGCGTGTCTGTGCGTGTTTCTGGTGTGCTCACACGTGCACCAGGGCAGTGCACGCACGGCACTCAAACAGGAAAACGAGTTGAGATTGATGAATACAGACAGTCTGTATTTGCTGGCCTACACTCACGGACTTCTGCACAGAGTTAACGGAGAAAGAGGAGTGCAAACTAAGCCATCATATGACCCTTGTGTGTATACATGTATATACACACATACATGTGACAAGCAGCATACTATGATACAGATACACAAACAACAGAGGAATAGATGGACAAGGCCACTAATCTAGTTACCGTATTTTCCGGTCAGACACCTATTTTTATTAATCTATTGATATCAACAGTTTACAGCAAATAATATGGTGTGCACATAAACTCAATATGTACTTACATGTAAAAGATTTGCTTAACCATCCAGCCTGAACCCCCTGTGAGAGCAATTTTTTTTTACTTTGTCACCTCAGACTGACGTAGAAATTTGGTAGGAGTTACCATCTTCTGTATATGGAAGCAGTAGGCCAATATGTTTCCTTCCAGAGAGTGGGATACCCTAGAAGAACTAAAGACAAAGATAATGGATGCTGTCTTGTTGGTTTGCAATATCCCTGCCACAGCATTTTTAAAAGGGCAGTAGATGGACATAAGGGATGCAGGCTGGAGTTTTGTTTTCTTCCTTCCTTTTCACTCTAGGCCAGATGGAGCCAGTGGGATAGAGTGAGCAGCAGTGTCTGCCTCGAGAACAAATGGCAAGCCCAGATGAAAAAGCTTCCATCGTGTGAAGTGGCGATAGGAGAGAACTGAGAGACAGCAAGCTGGGAAATGTAGGAATAGTGAGTCTCTTGAGTGGGGTTAGGAATGGGCATGCCCTCCAAAACAACAGAAAGACTGTTCTTTGGGACTCAGGAGAAAATATGTAGGTTTTGTTGTAGCCCAGAAGACCGCTAAAAGTTGTGTTATTAAGAATAAGGACCTACGGCTTGCTCTGCAAGCATATAGTGGGAGAGGAAACCTCTATAACATACCCTTTTATTATAATCCATCTCACCCTTTCTTCCTCTTTTTCTAAAGCCACCTTGTTTCATTTGTGGCTGTAATGAAACACAGCTTTAGAGCTGAGAAGTTTTAAAGTGTTTTTTGGTATAGTTGTGGTAGGAAAATGGCTCTAAGCAGTTCTGTTGCAAAGCTCCAGCTGACTTACAGATCCTGTAACAGCAAGGAAGATACATGAGCTCATAGTGGACAGGGGAAGCTCTTGTTCTTGGTCTGGAAATGACCAGAGTAGAATGGCAAAAAAAAAAGTAAGTAGGAAAGATAAGTCATGTTGTTCGAATAGTGAACAGATTCACAGTCATTTCTTTTTGCTGATTAGATAGTCCTCAATTCCCAGTTTCCAGGCGCACCTAACCACATTCCTCCTCATGTGCTGCAGTTTCTCATTACCCTCTCATCTCCGATTCTTTAGCAATTCTGCTTACGAAAAGTCCCAACTTGTCACCAAGGCATAGACGTGTCAGTCTCCTCCCACTCATGGAGTTATGGAGTTTCCCTTTCCAGATGCCCTTGCTCCCTCCAACAGTA